>CABEEJ010001009.1:0-45473 GCA_901482245.1 Timema douglasi | reverse complement strand
CGTTTGCGCCCACATTTTCCTTTTCTTTTTGGAGACGATGATCCGGAATCTTGAAATGTTCTTAAAATTCTTGAAACACTTGATTTTCCCACACTAATAGCCGTAGCTATATCTCTCACGGTCATAGAAGTGTGTTCATTAAGAGCGATTATTTTAGAACGCTTCCTCGGAGTAATATCCATCTTTGAACAAGCAAAAGTAACACGTGATACACGGAACGCAAAATTATAACCACCAGCTGCCACACTGAAAGTCTCACAACTGAACTACTCATACACTAAAACCAGTCAAACGAGTAAATTACAGTCAAGGTCGATCCGTCGAACTGCCTCTAGGCAGAAATAACTGGTTTCAGGTGGTTCGGGACATCTCTCTTAATCACATATCAACTCGGACAAGGAAAACATGTTTGTCCCAATTAATTCGAACAGTATAGTATATTTAAAGAATGAGGTATGGCATTTGATCAGCTTGGATTGTCTAATAATAAATCATAGCAGTATTGATAATAGATATGGCTATGATAACTAAACCAGCAAAATTAGTGGTTAAATTATCTTCGGTGGCCGCACGGTTTAAGGCGTAATTCATGCAATAGAATAGACTACCAAAGACTGAAAGATCGGAGTTTGATCCCGTTCAGGTATACTTAGTGTGATTTTTCTTTCTCCCTCCACGAAAATGCAGGTATACTTCCTTTAAGTTCAACCTTCCTAATCTCTAACATATTAGTATATGTAGTACACAAGTGTCAACGCAAACTTGTGGTAAGACGTGGTGCTAGAAAAAAGAGTTGTCAAGGCAACCACAACTGTGGCACTATCACTCATTTTATTTGTTGAAATTTATTATTTCAGAATGTCAAGTTATGTTAATACAATTGATCCCAAGAATGCAGTAAGCCAAATAATTGTGGGAATGAGAAGAAACTATAGAGAAATAAGTGTACCTGGGTACTTGTTATATCTTCGAAATTTACTCAGGTAAATAATATTGGATAACCCTTAAGTTATGATTAAAATTAATAACTCATCTATAGTCTACATATTTTCAAAGCAGGTAGCGGATAATAATTTGTGTGGCTCAATGCTGGGGCATTGGGACACATCCTGGGTTTAATTCCCATAGCTAGGCTATTTTTCAATTAAATTATTGCAACTTTATGACCCCACTTCTTTGTATTATTTGTATCTGTAAAAATGTGTTTATTTATTCTAAAGACAACTCTTGTCAATACAGAATCACTGTAGTTTCTAAATATATTCTATACACCTGTGCACTGCAATATTGAGAAGAAGAGTAATATTATACATTTTGTTTCAGAATACTACCACGCAAGGTGTCCATCATGTTCCGTGAATTGCTAGATGTGGGAGTAGATTTTTGATTAACAATGTGTGGGTATGCACTGGAAAAATGGCTAAAATGTAAATTAATGAATATACTAACAAAAACTCAAATCAAAGTACTCACTATTAAAAGAAAAGAAACAACAAAAATTAAACCTGCACCAGTATATCTATAAAAACATGAATTTGCCTTAATGTGTTAATGTTAAGGTTTTTTAATCCTGGTAAAATATTAAAACCAAAAGTTAAGGTATTAATAGTATTTGAATAACTTGAAAGCAGGCAAACAAAAGTGTAATAATATTTGGCCAAGGTCAATTTGTATAATCTCAGAATAAACGGTTTATATAACTTTAATATCACATGTAAAAACTATCAACATTGTTATATTACAAATAATTATTTATCGCTGGTTTAACAATGTGGTGGCCTAATGGCTAAATAATTTTATAATAATGGAAGTTGATAATATAAAGAAAAGGTAAAAAAATAAACTGTGTAAATTTAATACAGAGAGCCCACTTAGGGAAAGAGGAAAAATATGGGAAGAATCTTCTCTAAAAGACAGAAGAAAGAAAGATGTTACAATTTTCCTCTTTCCTTATGTAGGCTTTCTTCATTATATTTATAATTAAGATATTAGTTTATATTTTGCTTTTTCTTCGTATTTATTTTTCATCAGTTGTACAATAACTACAAATACATAATGTATGTTTTTGTATACCTTAGTTATATAAAATATATCTTGGCGTTTTTAACAGAAATGAAAACACTATTTTTAAGGAGTAAACCGACATTACTTATAACAACACTTTTCAATTATATTTTAATGTATTTATGACATCACATCAATATTTGTTTAAGATTTTCTTTCTTTTTAAGAGCTTATATATTTTTTTTAATAAATTGTTTGGAAAATGTTTTCACTTATAACTACCCTAACCTGTTAGTACATGCAGTAGTATTTCTCTCATTGTTAGTCTTGGCAGGTCTCATTTAAGCCAAGATCAACAAAAGTGGTGTTTGAGTGTGATTCTTTATATTGAGTAATATAAAACCATGTATACCAAAATTGAACTGAAGTTTAGTCAACAAACACAAATTGTGTATTTGGTTCACTAATTAAAAAAGTAGGTTTGATAAAGTTTGCCAACAAATCCTTTATCAGAGTCAATTAAATAGTTTAACCCAACCTTGATTATTTTTTAAGGAAAGTATCCGCCTGTACAATTAATTGTACAGGACTGGTGAAGCTTGGGAAAATGAAACGGCATCTAGGTCACTGCTGTAGGTAGCTGTATCAAGTAGGTCCCGTATGATTCGTGTGTCCAGGCTTAATTTTTAAAATCAACTAATTTGTAATATTTTCTCTCATCTATAAAAATATTCCTTTAAGGTAATTGATATTAAATGTTTTTCTCTGGTAATAATATTGGCCTACACCATGCTTTTATAGTTTCGTTAGCTTAATACCTTTTATTTATTGTTCGGTGAAAATTTTAGAATTGCTAACATGTTTATTAGAGCTGTCCAAAAAATGAACTTTTCTTTCTTTCTTTCAAGACTAGTGTTATCGCTCTTTCACCAAACTAATATTCCTCCGAAGAGCCTTAATTATGTATGCCAAAGTGATTTTCTAATCTAATCAAACGTTTGTGTTCCAAAAGCTAAATATAAATACATAACTTTCACTAAGCTCAAACATTTGGTGGCCATTCAAAATTACTTTGAAATTTTCACTGAAAAAAAAAATACCCCTCTTAGACAGCAGGGCCACCCAGAGGATTTTATAAACTTAGGGTAGTGGAATTTTGGGGATCATTTTTGAGGAAAATAGTTAATTTATATACTTTCCCAATTATTTTTACAAATATATTTAAATTATGTTCATGTTAAAATGTTCAACTAATTATTAAGCTTTATTTTCTTAACAATGCTTGTTATGCATTTATGTTGTGAGTGCGGCAAGATTTTCTGCTGCGAAATAAATGTTTGGGCGATTGGGAAGCAGGGATCTTTGGTAAACTGCTCCATTTTTCCCCTTCAACGCTCCCTCACTCCTCTGAGTGGCATTGCTTCAAAGTTCTAGTAAATCGCAAAAATAGGTCTAACTTTTGCAGCATAGTGGTATGTGGAGGTCATTTGACAATTACTACCGTCTACAGTAGAACTAGCAATCATTGTCTTAAATTTTAGTAAGAAATGTCACCCAGTTTCAAAGGTGTGACCAGAATTTTGAATTAAATCTTATATGCTAAATTACAATCCGGTCCACTTTTAAAAATACTTGTTTCAAACAAAGAAAATATGAATACATTAGAACCTCGTTTATCTAGCTTTCATTGATCTGGATTTATTGACAAGACTGAAATTTCGCTCAAAAAAGCAATTCAAAGTTGATACAACAATAACATTATTTTATGAATGAATAGTGGTTGTAACATATTTCAAGTGTTTTCTAATTTGTTATTGTGAAAATAGATGGTTGAGTTGTAATATATATTGTTTTAATACAATTTTCCTATAATATCAGGATTTTCGTTAATTTTGATTACACTTAGGGCCAGTTTCATAGTAAAATTTAGTACGCCTCAAGTGCTGGCGCTACACTAAATACAAGACGACACCTACCTAAACTCGAATGGAATGGGCCGTTCTCGCATAGGAAACTGGCCCATTCCATTCTTGTTTAGGTAGGTGTCGTCATGCACTTAGTGTAGCGCCGCACTTGAGGCGTACTAAATTTGACTATGAAACTGGCCCTTAGTCCCAGTAAGGCCAGATAAACGAGGATCCACTGTACCCTTAAAGATTTCATGTTTATGTTAAAAATAACTGTTGTAGGTGGAATTTTATTAAACTAGAAGGGCCTGTTTGATGAACCAATGCCAGAGTCACAAGCAATAAATATACACCTCTTGGGTTTGAACCAATGGTTTTGAGGTGATTATGTTTGTTTAAACGTGAATGGGGATTTATTATATGTTTGGATCACATATTACACTGGAATATTAATCAACAAATGGTTTTAATATATTTTGCTCCAAATACTTCACACAAGTTACAACTCCAAAAAATAGATTTGTAACACAAAATCAATACAGTCATGAAGGAATTCTTATAAAATCGTATAGTAATCTTAGTTTAAACAGCAACATACAGTTACTCAAAAAAACACACATACATATATAGTTACTGTATATTGCTGTTATCAACTATTACAGAAAATATATTTATAACTCAAAATCAAAACAGCCATGAAGGAATTCTTATAAAATGGTATGGTTTAGCCGAGTTGATAACAAAACATACAGTAACTATATATATGTCATTGGTCTTGCTGTAAAAACATGTGTCCCTTTATTAAAAAAAAATCACAGAAACTGTGTATGTGTTGAAACAAGTAGTAGAGCAAAGCATTTTATTTTTTGCCATTGAAATGGCCAACTTACTATATAATTAAATATCAAATAATCTTGCAGCTCTATTAAAACGGTAGTAAAACATTTTATTTACATTCTTTCGATCAATATAAGCCACACAATTGATCTAATAGTATTTCTTTATATCTGTGTAAGTGATATGGTATTAGATAACATTAATTTTAAATTTACGAAATGATAGTGACAGTAAAATTGAATATTGACATAAGCATTTAGATTTAAAATGTGGAATACTTGTAGTTGTATTGTGAAACTTAAAAGAATATAAGAAAATGTATATTAATTTGTAAGCAAAACTTAAAATTTATGCAATTCTTTCTTTGCCTGAAACCTATTAGTAAGGTTAGCTAGAATTTTTAAATTGGGTATAATTTAATAAAACATGTTACATAGGTTTCCTTGTGTTCACATTCTTGGTGAACTGACATTTAAAATTTTAAAAATGGTATCAAGAAGATCCTCAGTTATAGCATTCAAATTTAATAACCTACTATATGTGTGTTCAAATGTGATATGTCATCATTCATAGCGAAATTAAAATTAAACATTCAATTCAAATGTTACCAGTGCTATTACAAAAACAAAAATGTTAAGAGATTATACAGCTTAACACCAAGAAGTCCATTCCAGTCCACTAAGCCAATATGAAACCTAAAAATCTAAAATCAAAATCCTTGTTTTATTTAAAAAAATTTAAGTTTCCTGAAATATTGAAATGGATAAATTTTAAAATTAACTAATACCTCATAGGTGATTATATTTAGAAAAAATTGATACCAACAAAGATGTATTTGATAAGTTAAATTTTGAGAAACAATGGAATGGTGATAAATGAAAAGTCATCAATATATTTAACGCCTTGTGACTCAGTGAGTTCTGAACTAGTAACCAACTCAATTTCATCACCAACAAATACATCTTCAAAAGATTCAATGATTTATATTATTTCCATCAGTAGGCCTATAACCACCACTTAATAACATTGTACAATTTCAGTCTCAACATCACTTTTAGAGTAAATAGACATATGATCCTCATTACTCCATTCCAATTATCTATCATGAAACAAAATACTTATGTCATCAAATCATCACTTTTTTTGTCTTTCACTTTGTGACATATTTCATATAAGTTATCAAATAGAAAATAACTAAATGCATTACATGTAGACTACAATTAGCACCCAAATGGAATGTGGATAAAAACTATCGTCAAAAAATAATTCTACAAAGTAAGAAGAAATTTTTGATTTATGTAAGCTGTTTGTTATAAAATTACAGACAAGAGCGCAGTACTGGTAACAAAGCTACTTTAGTATTGATACCCAACCTTCAAGTAAAACCTGTGGACTATAGTTGATTGCCTCAATGATAAGTTACTAAAACATGGGCAATCATAAAAATATGCATCATTTATATTAACAATGTATGACAATGAACTAGGCATATGTAAAAATTGCAATTTCATTTCAGGAAATTTACGAGGAGGAATTTATATTTTCTTGTGGGAACAGTATGATAAATAATTTTTTTTAATAATACTTAGCACCACAATTTACTGCCCGTTCGGGTTATACGTTGTTTTAATATTTACTATAATTTGATTTTTTTTTTAAATATAAAATATTAACTAGAACATAAGAAAACTCGAGTAAATTTAGTTCACTCAAGACCATAGCACCATTTTGACACCAAAAAAAATAAAATAATTTATAATATAATTTTCACTTCTTAGTACTCTTATAACATAATTCTTATGTTAAGTCCAAATACCTCATCGCAGCGTTAAAATTCTGGTTTGATGTGAGTGAAATTTTACCCGATTCAATCACTTGAATTTTTTTTTCAAGTTATTTGTTTCATTCACAACAAAACAAAATTATATCCTTCAAACAGATTGTGAATAACCTAAGTTGGTTAGTAAAACATAATGCAGTTCAAAACAAATGTTTTCAATATGTGTTGTTAGATATATTAGCAATTTGCAAATATAATTTATTAAATTAATACTTCCAAGCAGAATTTTTTGATTATCTGATTTCCCAGATATTCCAATTTTGAGGAGCCCTTAAAGGACTATAGTAAACATAAAATATCTAATATTAATTATATTGTTCTGTTATATGAAGAATATCTGCTTCATTTCGAAATACAGCTCCAAAATATTGAGCAAAGACACGGCTAATATATTGATCTCTGACCAAAGGCCATATTCCTTCCAGGAATCCGATATGACCACCTCTGGCTGTCATCATAATGGCCACAAATTTAGAGATTCTTGCTGCTTCCAATGGAACAGCTGAAAGAGAAAACAGAAACATGTAATCAGTTAATTAGATGTAATGAAATGCAAACAAATTTATAAAGAATTAGTTTAAAACTTTTTTTGTGCCTTTGTTCTTATAGTGCCTTGAATTAACGATTCTGTAGACTATGCATGTTCCACATATCACAATGTCAAACAATATTGTTTTTCTTTTAGACCTTTTTTTTAGCATTGCATTTTACTACTTATTCAAGTTATACATGCATGTGTGCTAATTACCCCACTAGGCTAGATGTGAGGCAAGGTGAATTCAGAGGAAGTGTACCCATATTTGTGTGGAGGAAGAATGGAAAACCATTTAGCAAAAAACACCCTTAGTACACTTAACTGGGATTCAAACTCCGACTACCCTGTCATTGGCAGTGTAGCCTAACACAAGAGTGATGCCTTAGACCATTCATATACCAAAACAGATTTTGAACCGCAATTATTCTTATTCTTTGATGTGCCTGCATGTTGGATAAGTACTTTATAACAACTTATAATTTTTTTTCTCTTGTTCACCTGATCTGATATATCAGATTGAAATGAACACATTCTAATCAATATATAATAATAATAATATTTAGCACCGCGTATTACTACCCGTTCGGGTTATACGCTTCTAATCGATATAACTTCAAAGTAGCAACAAGCATTGAAAAAAATTATGTCATGATCATAGTAATCAAGGTGTTGAGAAATTGGTGAGTTTTAGAATGTTGGCTAGTAGTATTTCTTTGGGAAACTAGGTATAGAAAGTAAAACGTATAGTGTTAGACCAGATTTCAATTTACTTTTTTAACAGATATTCCTAAAAGTATATATACACATAAAATATATATATTTACATGTCTAAACTATTTACTAGTTTATTGTAATATAATCAACAGTGTTTAAATTCCAATATTGAATTGTTTACTTCCATAACAGTTACTAAGAGTAGCCAAAGCATTCTCTAATTTAGTTATATTATGTTTAAGTAATTTTTTTTTGTAAACATTGCATTTTACTTCAGGCTAAATACACATGATAACTACTCTAATGGGGTAGGGTTGAGAAAGCAAGCATTTTAGAAGTAATCTACCCCAATATGCATAGAAGGAGAGTGGGAAGCCATTTATGAAAAACCACCGATGACCTGACAGAGATTCAGACCTTGGTCTTCCCGTCATCAGCAGGCCAATCTAACAGGAGAGTGACGCCTTAAGCCGTTCAGTCACTGAAGCGGGTATATAAATCAATTAAAAATGTTCTGCAAATCCGCAAACAGATATGAACAATGAGATAATTTATTGTAAGCTATAGAATATATTTGTGTCTGAGTTGTTTGTATCCTCAAATGTATCATAAGATGATTCTCACCATCGAAGGGTTGGAATGGGTCGTCCGCTGCATTGAGGCATAAAAGTGGGATCTTTATTAGATGCAGCTTCTCATGCATTGTGGCTTGGGTATAGTAGTCATCTATATCTTTGAAGCCAAACTGTTTCACAGTGAATGTTGCATCAAACTCTCGTATTGTACGGCTCTGCAAATTTAATTTATCATCAAGTATTGTTAAATGATATAATATGAGGAAAATGGTAGAGCACAAATAAAAGTAAAAATACTTAACAAATATTTACAATGACCATGAAAAGAGACAAAACTTATTTTAGGTAAAATTGCTGCTAATCTCATTTTAAATTAAGTTAACATGGTGAAATATAATAGCAAAAAATGTGAATATTATTGTGCCATTAATATTTATACAAAAACAACAAATTACCTTCTTAACTTGATCATAATCCCACGGTCCTGAAGCAAAAGATTGTTTTAACCTAGAAGAAAAATAGAGGTGACTTTAACCATATTCCAACTATAAATGCTGGGCTATTTAATCCATTAAGATACTTCGCACTTCATTGCATAAAGCCCTCTCGAGTCAAAGGAAGCTGTGTTGTCTAAGAGCTTGCAAACTTAATTGATCATGCATATGTAGCTGAAAATTTCCTCAAGTCCATCACCGATTTTATCTTAAAATATGACTGAAAAATGACCCTAATGATTGGCATAGTAAGTCAAAAGTCCCAGGCTCAATTCCTGTGTTTAGGTGTCAATTTTCAATTTAAAGAATCTGAGAAAAAACGTTAATTATGGAGTTTTATTTTAATGTAAGTTAATAATTAAAGTATTCAAACTTAAAATTCATTTTATTTTATTTACCTAAATATTTTAATTATTATGTTTTGGTAATAGCTTACCCAGCTTACTCTGTATTTATTATTTATGTAGCACTCAACATATGAATATACTTACCTTTCCAAAATTTTAAATAGTTCACGAACTAAGTGTTTATTTAGTAAAAGATTGAATATTGGTTTCTCGATACTTTCAGTTCCTTTAAATACATTCCAAGGAACTGAGATAAGCATAGCCGCGGTGAGGAATTTCCTAGTGGCAATTTGTTTGGATGCCAAATAATTCCCAAGAATCAACCTGAAATATTTTTTTAATAAATCACAATTATTTCACCAGGGATTTTAAGGGATGCTAGTAGCAAACTCAAATACTAGTTAATGGCAAACTACACTCTAATAAAATGTAAACCTTGAGGGAAAAAAATAGCACATGTGTCAGACACAAATTAATTAAGTAAATAATCATAACATACTAGTTATTAGGTATAGTATGTTAAAATAGATAACAGAGCACTAAAAGTTACCATAAATTTTATTTTGTTGGCATGTCTCACAACTGGTTCAGGTTAAACGCATATGAACTAGTTAAGCTAATACGTTAAGGATGAGGAAGGTTGAATGCTAGTATTTACCTTTACAATTACTGTGTACCAGAGACTAGCTTTTAAAACAGAATCCAGCTGATAGAAAAGATTGTTCAGATAGTAAATAAAACATGCACCCCTTTGGAGACGACAGTAACAATAGTTAGAGAATAAAGGTAATGCCAAAAATATCATTATGACTTCTACTCCTACTAATAATAATAAAATAAGTATGAATATGCACAACAACCTACCCTCCCATTGAAATACCAATAGCACCGATTTTTACGTTTGGATTTCGAGAGTGCACATGTTTTATAACCTCTTCCAAATCTTCACTGTTGGCAGCACAGTAGATTCTTGGAGTCTGCAACAATAACAACAGATTTTGTATGTTCGTATGTACGCAACTATATGTGTAGAAATAATTCATATATAACTCCATTTTTATAATTAGAAGGTATACTTCAGTGTCACCCAAACATTTACATGTTGTGTACCTCTTTAAAAGACATGGCCCAACCATGTCCCGTTTTGGGCCCTATATGCACTGTCAACTAGACTTTCCTGAGTTGGGCGCCAGGAGACCAAGAAACGTGAAACCAAACTGGGCAAGTCGTCGGTATCACAGGGCTCGTCAACTAATTTCATACATCTGATCTCCACCAAATTTGTGTGCAGACTTAGCAAGCACATTTTAATCAAGCAACCAATTGGTCATCGCAACCAGCTAGTCTCCTACATGTCACTCATGTTTTTCTGGCTGCCAGCAACCACATGCACAAGCGTAAGCGTACATATGTTCCATTGGGCCTAGTTTTTAATTTAATTTAATATTTAGCACCGCGTCTTACTACCCGTTCGGGCTATACGCCATTTGGGCCTAGTGATTGCCGAAGACCTGGTTGGCATTGACCGGTCAACAGTGCATACAGAGCCTTAGGCTCTTAAAAAAGGGCAAACAAAAATGTACTATCTTATAAAGTATAAGCGATCACCATAGATTTTTAAATAATTTTAGAGTTAAGTCAAACCTAACCATGATAGCCAGAATGGTTTGTAATCCTTGAGCTAAGATCAAAATTTGCTTTGATTTGTTTGTTAGATTTAATATTACCAAAATGTAATTTATGATTAATAAAACTCAATAGTAAAGTGGGTACCTTCTGAAATTCTTCCAGTACCCCTGGGGGTACACCTACCAGTATGATAAACACTGCTTTTAGACCATTTTAGTCAACCTTTATGTCAAGATAGGGGGGACATATGGACATTATAAATAGGAAAAGCAAAGTACTATAAATTTTTGTTTACCAACTCAAAATAGGGGAGAAAAGTGTAACAAAGTTTGGGACATGTTTTGATCACTAGAACATGTTTAGAAAAGATTTTAAACCTAAAGTTTACTAGATTCGCAGATGGTAACATCCCCATAGTTCTACAATTTACAAGGCTGTTGTTAAATTTGTTTTGATAAAAAGTTATTTTATTTTATCATTGACTAAAAAACATAAAAATAGTCAACAGACTGTTGGCGTATAACCTGAACGGGTAGTAAGATGTGGTGCTAAAAAATAAATAACAAATTGCTGAGATTTTTTTACTTTGCGAGGTGATAACCTAACAGAACTTAAGCCAAATAAGACTTTATTTATTTTTCATTCAAGCATTATCCTTATTCAGCTAAGTGTTTCCCCTTCATTATGATTATTTAATTGACTAATTTGATTAAAACTTTAATAAAGATTTAGGCCCTTTACCAAGGCATGTTTAGTTTATATTATTGTATTTTTCTTTGGTGCATCATCTCAGACAAGGTTCCAAAAAATATTTTCAAACAGAAGCAAAATATTTTACTGGCAATATCAGAGGGAGAGTTGGGATGTTTCTATTTTAGTTATAATATTAAAACCAAAAGTAAAAAATAAATTGTTTATTTTGAAATATTTTTAAATAACTATACAAAGTTTGCAAAACATAAAAAAACAAACTTATAGTGACTTTGACCAAAAATCAATCATTCATTCATACATAAACATAAAAAAAACAAACTTAAAGTGACTTTGACCAAAAATCAATCATTCATACATACATACATAGTTATCAGTTAGTAAAAAAAAGTTACATAAATGTTTTGTTTCTGTTGCCCTTATTACCTGGAACAGGGATGCTCACATTTTAAATTATGTCTAGTATTCATGTTTGATACTTTAAAAGAGCATGATGCATAAAAATATCAAAACTGGCGTACTTCTAAAATGTGTGTGATGAAATGACCAAAAAAGTTAAATCATTATATGAAAATTTTGTCAAATATTAGAGATAGGTGGTGGATCATCTAATTTTGATAAAATTAAGGACCAATAAGTCCTTCCAAAGCCCACATTGGATAATATATTTTCTTGGGTAAAATTGTGAAATATCATCTTAAAAATTGTAAATTTCATTATAAAAATTTGCAAAAATAAGAACAGTGAATCAAGGATTTCAAATGACATAAAATATACTATTTTTAAACAAAAGTACTAAAAAAAATAATTCCATCGATATTATTTCCTTGCTGTTGACTGAATTGCTGCAGGTTTAGGACCTTTTAATGCCGAGAAAAAATATGAAGGAATTTCAATATAGTCAGAAGCAATTTTTTAATAGAGGCTGACCTTTAATATTAGTCCTCCAAGACCTCTATTGTTAAAGACAACAATCCTGATTCCAATCTGATTGGCCGCCAGTGTCAGACACTTAACGTATTCAGCTTGGCTAGCCCCTGTCAAGCCTGGGAGGATGATAATGACAGGAGCGTCTGAGGAACAATTATCTTCCAGCCAGTCCAGTCCTACTTCCCCTCCATCACTCAGACGCAGAATCTCACTATCACAAAAAATACAATTTGCAACTTCCAAATAAAGCTAGTTACACACAATTATTAACACTGCTTTTAAAACTTGTGGCTAAATTAAGCATTTAATTTAAATTTGATATGATGTAGTAATTAGATTTAAATACAGAGCTAATGTGTTTAGCACATATGATCTCTGTTTATTATAAATTTCTACTATTATTCACATTTCACAAAACTGTAGTAAAAAGTTGGAAAATACAAAAAATGAGTTAGGAAAGTTACAAAAAATTAATTTTTTGAACATGGAGCAGTGATATATAACGTCATTCTTGACAGTATAACCTTTAATAGAAAAGTAATAAGCTGTACCATGACAAATTTAATTTGATTGTTTATATTGTTTGATACAAAGCAAAAACCAAAATGTTAGCCAACCAGCAAGAAAAACTTAATTCATAAATAATAACTAATTACAATAATGCTAAATAACTCAATCACATTGCAGTCAGGATTTGTACAATGCAGGAACAGTTATTATAATGATCTGAGTATTACATTAACAAGCAGGAAACTGGGATTTATTGTAAAGCAATTACTAAATACGATTTTTACAAATAAAGGTGTAAATATAATAGGTAGTGTCATGCAAAAGAAAGGCATAATGTTTTATAGGACTAGAGATAACAAGGGCATAACAGTTTCGACAAATAGCCAACATTACTACTATGCATTTCCAAAAGCTAGGAAATAAAGATGCACTATATAATTAGCTAGAACCAATATAGGCTTAGTTGATCAACAATTATAGTAATTTGCATATCGCTACATTTCAGCTTGAGCACAAAAACACAACTGTGACAGACAGAACTAAACTCATATCAACTCCATAGATATACATCAAGTTAAATTCTATATATTTGTAGATTGGGTGCTAGAATTTATATTCCAATATCAACTAATTGTATTAAAGGTATGAGGAATTCCAACTATAGTTTAGTTAGTGCAGAAAGGAATATTAGCTGTATGCTTGGAAATTAAATAATAGATGACCATCTGTGGTTTATTAATGCACCAAAAAGAAGGAAGAACTAAAAATGTATAAGCAAATCACTGCTTCAAGTTTGAAACAAGTGCCAACCTCCTCGGCAAAACTATCTAATGATGTTTGGTCACTTATTTTCTTTCGGCTAATACAATGTGAATTTTCTGTAGATTTTCATAATGATGGGACTTAAGAAATGATATTCATGAGATTATCTATTACCGGACACTATGCCAGACCCCTCTTTTATAGATGTACAGAAATTATTTAAACAACAATTGTTTCTTTGTGTTAATGTTTGTAATAATAATAATAATAATAATGTTAATCATAAAATACAGTTTGTGATACTCATATTACTCATCTTAATAGATTCTGACTTTATCAAAACATTAAATTACAGTTATTTGTGTGGTGAAAACCAAAGTTCTTTCCGATAAAAGCGTTGGATATGACTATGAAGGCCTGGTAAGACTGTTTAAGTATATGTCTAACATAATTAAATGGTTCTTTTAAGGTGGGAGTGTAGGGGACATAAAAAAAAGGTCAGTGTTTTTCAGTTTTTATACAAAAACATTTTTTGGTCAAAAGAAATCATACATTTCCCTGGTAGAAACAGAGTTTAATTATCTCCACATGGTGATATCAAAAAGTTATTGAATATCTCTCAAGAGTATCCAGTAATTTAATGACAACTTTTTCTCTTCATTAAAAAAGTTTTGTCATTTAATGCCGCTATGCTCATGACTAGAGCCCCGTAAAAATTGTGAGACGCGATAAAGCAAAAAGTGCCGTACAAAGATGGAATCTAGTACTTTTTCCTTTGATAGTTTTTAGATATGATTTACAATGTATTTGAAAAGCGAAATAAAATTAAATTGTCTTGTTACACAAAATCCTCCTTTAAAACGAAATAACACCGCTTTTACAAAAAAAAAAAATCTTTAAATAAACACAAAATTAAGAAGAAATTTTGACCATGCTGTAATTTTGCTGCAGTGTAAGCTAACTTTAGGCTACAAAATTGTGAAATATGCAGACAAACTTGATAAAGAATTTTAAATCAAATATATTAAAATGTTTCAATAATAAATTTTAACATTGTATACATTGTCTCAATATGTAAATAATACTTAAACACCTCTGATAACATGTAATTTTGAATAAACACAAAATAACCCCGAAAAGTGAGATTTAAAAAACAAAATTTAACTAAAAATAAAACCATTTTCATGGGGCTCTACTCATGACAGATAAAGTCAACCACTGATGATATCAACATGTGAAGAAAATTAAACACAATGTTTGTAATGAAGCACTATTTTATTTATTCTGTCTGAAAAAATGTTTTGATATGAAAATTTTAAAAAAACTTTTCTTGCATCCTCTTCACTCCCACCTTAACCAAGCCTGAACCGAATCCTTCATTGTTATTTTTACATGACAGAAAATATTTTTAAAACAATATTATTTGTAGAGTATTTTTAAAGAATTTATTAAATGAGAGTGTACCACGTCATCACTGATGTAAACACATCACTATCATAAAATAATGTCACTATATGCCTCCACCATTTCACCTCATGCTTATATATTTGTCTGGAAGCCAACAAATTCAAAGAGGATGAGTCCACAAGCTTTAACCTTAATGATACTATATAGTTACTTGTTTGTATAATTGCGGTATGTTGTAGAATGCCACAATTACACTTAAATATGACAAAATTCAAGTAATAAAGCATTTTATATTGTCAATGGATATGCTTTAATCACATGATACACTTATTTCTATGGCTTTTTTCTACTGTATAACAATGCATAAAGGGGAAATGTGTTTGTATGAGTTAACTATCAGTTCAGCAGGATGGTCAAAAAGTCAAAATATCATTCACAGAAGTGTTATCACATAAAATTCTATTCTACAATTAATGCTAGTCAATTCTTCTTGTCTAGGAATACTAAACAATTAGTAAATAAACACATTTATTAATACCTACCAGCTTTTCAAATAATACAAGTTCTATAAATGTTTAGCACAACAGAAGCTTTAAATACTTTTAAACAAATTGAATGTCTCTAGAACAAAGTAAGAGCACAAACCAACACCGAACACATTAGCAAGACACACAAAACACCAACTAAACGTTTTAGAAGGACTTGTAGGAACAGGCAGAGTCTTGAAAGTGGCAATTTGCATTCAACACATATATAAAATGGGAAGAACATTTTTTTTTCGTGGTTAAGTCCTAGAGATTTTAAGTAATCTCGTACATGAATGTCAGCGGATGTAGCACCATGTGTAAAACTATGTTAGTAAACATTTATACCGAAAAATGTGAATAAATGAGCATAATAATATACAAATATTATTACCCACTAGTACAAATCCTTGGTAATGTATCAGCAGTTCTCCATAATTCATTTATCGAGGGTCATGTATTCTTCATCGTGCCCAGACTTAAGGTTACCTCGCCTTGTCTTCCTTTTCCCATTCTACCTGCCATCTGAAATTGTGATGGCACACACTAGTGATAGGTCTATCCAGGTTCACTCTGTAGCATTGGTAGGTCTGTTGTCAAAATCTGTCTTTTTTTCCCCCAGTGAGTATTTAAAATGAGGGTTGTGTTGCCGACTTGAATGCTAGTACGTCAGTATAATATAAGTGTTATATGACCTGTCGATTCTTTTCTCCCCCCTCTGAAATATTTTCATTATAAGAGAGTTCTCACATGAGAAAAGGTCTGCCAACCACCACCGTCACAAATGCCAACACCAGCACTACCACTACTACTTAATGATCAATATATAAACCTAATAATAAAATTAATTATAGTGATTTTAAAATGATGACTGTGAACAACAAATAATACAAGATTTAAAACTATTTTCATTTTAAAATATATACAATTAGAATTATATTTTAATAGTGCTATTCAGGTGTAGGCTATACCAAATAACATCTTACAATATATAATATACAATATCAAATAGACTTTCAGAGTAGAGTGTTTATGGGAATGAGGAAGAGTGGGTTTTGTTGAACGTTCACTTTATGAACCAACTAATAATATCAGAACATGACTTACACTAACTTAATTATAAAACAGACACAACACCCAGCACTCTATCCATAATCTTTGTGAAAGGTAAAACCCTGATTTCCACCAAATAAATTTTTGACCATATTGTAAATTGAGCCAAAGACTCTTAGTTCAGTAGACAAGAATGAACAATACTGAGTGAGCGAAGGTATTGAAGTATAGGATTAGAAATATCAATGGTAAATAGAAAGAGAGTTAGCTTCACGGTGAAACATTACTTTGGAAATTATTAAATACAGTATACTTAAGGTCATTCGACCATTAAAATTTTATTGCATTATTTTAACAATTGTATAATTATAAATCATAACCAATAATTTCAAATCATTACAGTTAATGAGTTATAAGGGGTCAAACTTGTTATTTTATGCTCTTCCCGTACCATTGTTAATCCAAAGTAGTTAATGTATGAGGCTGAAATTAAGTATAACTAGACATGTATATGAAGTGTACACAATTAAATATTTATAATATGTTAAAGACAAATAATTTGTAATGTACAAGCAGTTGAAAAGTGGTAAAATTGCATCATTTTTAATCACACATAAAATATTCTTTTTATACCTAGATAATTTGTCTATCTCATTTTGTAGTACATAATGACATAATGTAGTTATTAAGAATTAATTTGGTTTTTTAGTCAAACTTTACTTGTTAATTTTACTAATGGGACTGAAGCAAATTGATAGTTGTGAAATTATAAAGGAAATATATATTTCAAGAAATGTCTTGTTTCGACTCTTAACACATAATGTCCGCCCAGAAGAGAGTGTAGGATTACCCAGGTAATGACCGACCCTAGTAAACCGCAAAGTGGAGAGCGTCGAGTGGGTGTGACATTGATCCTTTCCATCTTTTACAATATTTTATCCACGTTTCTTTCCTTCCATTAGTAATTTGGAGCGTGAGTATGTATCACTTTTGTGCTTGATTTTTTACTGATTTTTATCTAAATATTACAATTTATTTCATGAATGTAGGAGTTTCACTTGTCTTGCTGGCTTTATATTGAATTTTTAAAAAGTATATATACAACACAACAGTGCCGAAAATATAATATTTTAAGAGCTTATCTTATGTCTAATGAGTACTGCAAATTTTCTAACACAGAACTTTTCTAAAGATTATATTAATTTTGTGTGTTTATTGAACATGGCTAAGTTAAATGCTAAATTTAATCTTTTACTTATTTATTTGAGGTGCTTAACATGCACTTTATGAACCGAATGATTATATCAGCACACAATAATTTCTATAAGCAAGAGCAAAAGAGCCCACCAATTTTGCTGGGAAAGGTATTTTCACATACCTTTCAGGGCTCTTTTACGTGCCACAATCGACATGGGACTGACGGCTTTACTTTCCCTCTGAAGGAAGTTGTGCTATGGATTTTTATTGTTTAAGAAATATTTGTAGGCCCCGACTGTATTTGAACCCATGAACAACAGATCTTGAGGCGAGCACTTTACCCCAAGATCAATTAGGTTAACTTCAACGCTAAAAGCAACGCGCATCAAAACCGTATTTTAAAAAAAAGGTGAAATCAGTATCAACTTAAAATGATTATTTACGAAGCATAGTCTCTATATATAATTTCCTAATGTATGTGTGTGTCTTTCCACTTTCCAGAAGCCCCTAGATGACATAGAATGTTAAAACTTTGTCCATTTATGGTGTAGACCACGAGACAGAACTTAATGGAGCCAGAATTTTTGATTTTTTTCCCCTTATTTGATTTTAAAAAAACCTCCACTATAATAATTACTAGATCCAATCCAGTCAAAAAAATCTCTAAGGAGGCCAAAATTTTGCAGAAATTCTGCAAACAGGTAGTCCATATCCAATAAGGATTCAAGAAATACTTGTTTACAGAAAATTTCAATTGGGGGCGGGGGTTGGTTCAAATAAACCTAAGTAGAAAAAATCTTAAAGCTCATAAGGCCTAGAAGGCTGAAATTTTTTAGGCATGTATCCCTTTGTCCAAATAAATATATACAGAGTATAATTTCCTAATGTGTGTGTGTGTATGTGGGTCTCTTCACACCACTGAGAAGCCCCTATAGGACATAGAACGCTGAGACTTTCCACACTTATAGTACATACCAAGGTATAGAATCTAGCAAAACAGGATTTTAGATTTATTTGTTTGTAAGAAATAAAGTTCATTGAGCAAAAACAATTGGTAATAAATAAAATGATAGAATATTAGGAAAATGGTAGAGCACTAATAAAAGTAAAAACACTAACACATATTACACATACTTCAATATTTCAATGCTAATATAGAATCTTCCTCAGGAAGTAGTTTTAGTAGTAATAGTAACTAGAGAGTAACTACTAAGTAGTAGTAGTAGTAGTAGTTACTCTCTAGTTACTATTACTACTACAACTACTTCCTGAAGAAGATTCTATATTAGCATTGAAGTATGTGTAAATATGTGTTAGATTTATTTGTTTGAATTAGTTTTTTAAAAGCCTTTCATGGATTAAAAGAAGAGAATGAGGGGTTTGCATTTTTCAGCTTATACTAAAACAATAGTTTGCATCCTAATTATTCAAGTTTAGTTTGCCAACAGCCTTATATACTAGTAAGTAATAAACTCCCAACAAACGTTTATTTGTAATGCATGTAAGTATAATTTATTTGTATTATTTATAAAAACATAGTGTAGCGACAGTTGTTAGAGTTGGTTAGGAACCAAATAATACATTCAACTATATCACAGAGTTTTGATTTGAATTACAGGTTCCAGTGATAATTTTGAATGAAATTTCAAGTGAGCAGGCTACCAGTGGATCGGGGGGAAAAATATTGTTCGATGACCTAAGGAGCAATCTACCAGTGGTTTAGAATTTGATATTATGGAATGTTATAGGTGTAAAGTAATCAGTGGTTCATAATCTGCTAAAGTTAGATGTTCCAGGGTCTAAGCTACTAGTGGTTCATAATCTGCTAATGTTGGATGTTTCCAGGGTCTAAGTTACTAGTGGTTCATAATTAGCTAATGTTGGATGTTCCAGGGTCTAAGTTACTAGTGGTTCATAATCTGCTAATATTGGATGTTCCAGGGTCTAAGTTACTAGTGGTTCATAATTAGCTAATGTTGAATGTTCCAGGGTCTAAGTTACTAGTGGTTCATAATCTGCTAAGTTTGGATGTTCCAGGGTCTATAGTTACTAGTGGTTCATAATCTGCTAAGTTTGGATGTTCCAGGGCCTAAGTTACTAGTGGTTCATAATCTGCTAATGTTGGATGTTTCAGGGTCTAAGCTACTAATGGTTCATAATGTGTTAATGTTGGGTGCTCAAGGAACTAAACTACTAGTAGTTCATAAGTAGTCATAGAGAGGAACGTAACCTCAGTACAACCAGCCTTGTTATAATTTTCATAACCTGTAAAATAGATAAGAGAGACCAATGCTTTTATTTACGGAACCACCAGTGTGCGTGTTAAATATTATAAAAAGTTGGACTAGTAAATGTTACAACTATAAGTAAAGCACTTGAATTATTTACCACTTAAACTTTTCTAGTTAAAGTGCTTAATTATTTAAATATATTTTTGTCAAAACACATAATTTATAAATCTAGTTTCAATAAAATACTACTTTTAAACACACTTCTTATGTAGATTATTTTAAATTATTAAAGCCAAAGTATTTATGTGAGCTGGAGACTCAACCTCCTGGGACAGCCAGATCAATGTTAAACACTCCAGTACAAAAATTACAAAGTGAAAAGTTAAAAATAGAACAATGTGAATCTTGGTAAATGAAGGGAAGCGAAGGGGTAGTTACTTTAGAAGATATTAGAAACATGAAAGATAATCTCTAGCACAGTAGGTCAGTGTTGGCTGACCACCACCACCACCACCACCACCACCATGTGTCTCCCTCTTGCCACCCTATATTACAATCACCACCAAGACCTTATAGCTTCAGGTCTTTCTCACTCTCAGAGAGGTTTGTTGAATCACCTTAAATCGTCAATTAG
This sequence comes from Timema douglasi, assembly GCA_901482245.1. NCBI lineage: Eukaryota > Metazoa > Arthropoda > Insecta > Phasmatodea > Timematidae > Timema > Timema douglasi. The sequence continues at coordinate 24,632 of CABEEJ010001009.1, read as the reverse complement.
TTTTAAAATATACAAGAGATTGGTTTATGAATACTGCCAAGTACTATATTTGTAATTAATATTGAAATATTAGATGTAAAATCTAATTTAAGATGTTATATATAATTTGGTAAATAATATTTAAGTTTATATAGTACCGTAAAGAATAGTTACTAATGAAAATTTTGTTTTAAAAATGGTAGTGTGAGATCAGTTGATAAGCACATGAAGTTTAGTTGAGCTATGTATTTTGAAAAATGTGTTTAATATTGATAAATAAATTTCAAAATAACTACTACCACCACCACCATCACAATTTGTACTGGATTGTGTGTGTGTGTGTGTGTGTGTGTATGTGTATATATATATATATATATATATATATATAGGCATCCCTTGTGGTAAAGGAAGACAAAGCAAATGAAACCATAAGATGAGCCACACACTTTTTTTTTACCATGAGATAAATCTGTATTACTCACATGGATCAAACTTGCAGAATACCAAGAAATTACAAGTATTGTTCAGCATTGTTATTTTTTATATGGAAGAGGGTAAACAAAAGTGTGGTAGCTACACAAATCACACTATTTAATTGTTGTAAAAGAACATCAGTATTGTTTGTCTAAACAATAAAGCCTGTCTTTGCTAATTAATCCCTCAAACTAAGCTGTGGTCTATTTGATCAAATTAATCGATGCATGCGGAAAGGCACCAAGTCAAAATATAGTGTTTTTAAGCCAACCTATATTTTTGGTGGTGATACATCAATTGGTGATGAAAGGAACTAGGTCACACTATTCCTTATGGTAGCAATGGTTATTGTGTTTGGTGAAAACTGTACAGAAACACACAAAGTCATTGACTTAGTTCCTTTAAACCCACTTTATCCAAAAGCTTGTATAGCTAACATTAATGTATCATGTTGATTTAGTGTCTTCATCTAGCAGTGCAATAGAGTTTAAGACAGTGCAGTTTTGACGAGTTTGAGTCATCAATATCACTGTATTTACAATATTCGATTATATATTTTTCTGATGTTTTGGTTGGGTGTTCATTCTTATTCTGTTATAATAGAAGAATACTTGTGGAACAAGAAAGAAACTAAATGCCAAAATTTAAATCCTTGTATTTTTAAACGTGTAAAATGAACGACGCAGTTTGAAATTGACATCCACAAACTAAGAAGCACAAAGTTTTAAAAGTGTATTGAGGTTTGGGAGAAGTACAATGAACATAAACATATTGGAGCTCTATCTGACAAGTTGTTCATTCAGATTTTCTCCAGCGCCAAGATACATGCCTACGGGCAAATCACCGAGCCATATTTAAGTGAGATTTACCATCGTCTTCACAAAATTGATGAGAGATCATAATCTCTTTTAAATACCCCTAAAAATAGTGTGGAGTTAATTGCAAACAGTAAAAATAATGACAGATAAAATGGTCGATGCAATGGAAATTTGGACTAATGATGGACTATTTTTTTTTTTAACTGTTCCATCCCAAGAATCAGGACTTAAAGGTGTCCCTCAAGATCAAAAGAAATCATTTACAAATTAAAATATTATAAATACAACCCTGTAGTTGTGGACGCTTTGTCATAGTGCAATATAGTGAACATTTGGTTAGTGATGCCTTCCAAAGCTTATCCTAATAGACAGATACCAATAAATAATAAAAAAAACTTTATAGTATCAAAAAGTTATATGAGAATTTTATAATGAAGAAGATTCTAGAAGTGTTTAGGACAAACTGTTGGTCTGGCCAACAACTGCTAACTCTGATGAAAGCCAAAAATAAAGTAAAATTGTAGTAATATATTGTACACTTTTTCATTTAACATATTATCAATATATCTCTATAAGGAAAACCTCTTTTCACTTTATGAGATAATTGTATTATATTTGGAAGACGGTACAGGAAAGGTGGATATAAACATATAAAAGGAATGAATACAACATGGCTTGGAAAATAACCCAGTTTACATTTTACACTGCTATTGGACAAAGAGGTAATGGCTGCCTCTTGAAGAAAATCGATCGTTGCTGCCTAATCCTTCGACTCTTTGTTCAATGGCAGTATTGTAAGGTGTAAACTGTGTTCTTCCTTTCATTGTGAAAGCCATATTGTGTTTGTTCTTTTTATATGTTTATATCCACCCTCCTGTACCTTTTTACAAGAATAATACACATTATCAATAGTTTTGGTGTGTTTTTTTTCCAAATACATAGATTACGACATACTATTTGTCTGAGTTGGTGCAGAAAAAGAACAAAGTCATAAAATTTAATTTTTATAAATCCAAAGGGCTAGTAAATGAAACGATACATTTAAAAGACAAATCATCAAGCCACAAAGCCTCTAAAAAAACTCAATTAATGAAGTATTATGTATGATTGTTTTTTCTTTCTCCTGAAAAGTTACAAAAAATGTCAGTTCCTTTCTGCACACACCGAATCAATTATATACAGCTTTAAACTTCAATTTTAACAGTAGTTAAAATTATACTAAAAGATATTTCCAAAAGGTAAACTGTGACTTTGTGAGTCATTCATCAAAACTAAATACAGAACTTTTAACAAATATCTCAATTTGCATGCTTAATAACAAAATAAAGAGCCCAAAATTTAATTTCCCAAAATACATTATACGTCAAATATATTACATTGAATAAACTGGCATTAATGGGCCAGGAATAAACCTGAAATATACTAATTTACTGTAATAAACAGAATGACCTGATACTAAAAAAGAATCAGTTGAACTCGTCCTTAGCAATACATTCGGAAAAATGAAAACAATAAAAGGTACACCTAAGACATCATGAATGCCTGGGAAGAGATAGACCTAAAGAGAAAAGAAAACCAACTATACTAAACCTTAATGACACTGAAGTAATTTAAATGTAAAACGTTGTGAATTCGATGAGCTGTTATTTTACATCTACGAAAGCATTATTAATGGCTCTTTGAACTGCTGGATAAGTTTCTTCTTATGGAAATCCAAATACACATGTAGCATTTTTTTTTTTTAATCTGTGAACAGTAAGTAGCTAAAACGACCTACTTTACTTTGGTGCAGTCGCAACTTAAGTATAAAATAGCATTGTGTGCAAAGAAAACTTCAATAAACAGTTCAAACAAACACTTAAGCTTACACAAATTCTTAATTAATATATTTTAAACCATCTTTAAGAGTTTGAACTTATCCCTTTGTTAACCTATTTGAAGTGATTTTATTAAAGGCAAAAAAACAACAAGAACAAGTTATTCAATTATTTGCTTAACTCATTCACAAAAAACTAATACCATACTGAAGAGAAATTATGGGATCTTATTTCTGGTTATTTAAAATATAAGAGTCTTATTTTACCATATTTTATGACACAGCTCTTATACGATTCATAAAAAAGCAATCGCATATTGGAGAATAGTAAGTAATGTAATCCAACAGGGCCAAATATAGTACAATTTTTTTCAGATTCTTAATACAATCTAAGGGTTATTTGGTCCTGGGATCAAACTTATAGTGAGCTCAAATCATAAATACCTTCATTGCTTTAGCATCAAATAAAAGCAAAGAAACTTTTTTTTCACTGAGCTTCAAACCAAGAAAGTAGGGCCAAAAAAATTCGACTTTTAGGGGAATAACACTTTAATAGTCTTGCTTACAACACATGGCCAGGAACTTAAGTTACACTGGAACATTCTTTTATAGCATTCCTTGTTGGCATAAATACCTATGAGAAATGAAACTCTATTTGATAGTGATAAGTTAACTACATAAAATACATAGAATATAACATTCTCCTTCAAACATTTTCTATAGGAATGCACGCAAGAGACCCCCCAACTGATTCAGAATCTGTATATTACTACTTTCATGGACACATGAAACATGCTATTTGTAGGGACCAAAACGTTTGTCCAACAATATGTTGAAAGTGCAAACCCAACACACATTTTTGAGAGTGTACTTGCAATATTTGTAATTTAAAAATTTTTAAATATAGGAGGGCATTTATATTTTCAATATATGGTCTTTCGAGAAAATTGTTATCATTTACAGCAAGTCCCTTCTTATATGGAAAAAATATGGTTCGCTTTATTTTGCTATTCCAACCCATTAACTTAATCTTTTATTAAGAACATTTCTGTCGAGTCAGGATTCTGTCATTTACCGAAACACATAAATTCAGCAGCAATATTATCACCTGACCTGCTAATCTTCTCTGTAGTAATAACATGCATATAACATGTTGTTTCCGGGATAAATTTGCTCACAAGCATTCATGCTAAGAATTCTTGTTAATACAACCAAAAGAATTATAATAAAAATAATGCAAGCAGAAAGTATATATATTTCCTAGTCTTCTGAAAAAATATGTTGTTCTTGTGTGTTCTAGTTTGAGAATGTTTATGGGAAATATTTACATAAAAACTCTTGGAAAAATGTATCACAAATTGTTGAGAACATTAAAGCCCTACAGAAAGCAAGGTAAGCATAAAAATGTGTTTTACAACCAAATCCTAAAAAGGCAGGTTATTGTGAAAGAAAATTAATTACTATAAATCATTAATCCAAAAGGCTCTTATTATTATTATTATTCATAGCTTCAAAATAAACTACAAATTCTCACCGTTTCATTTGTATGTGTGGCAATAATCTTGAACGTATTACACTTGCCATTATTGTTTGCAATCTAGACTCAAAACACCATAAAGTGGGCCAATACCTTTCCTGAATTACTGGCACATGATTCAGTAAGAAATTGCGAAACTTTCCTTCAGAACAATATAAACCTGGGATCTGAAACAAATAAAATATAGATGATCGGCTTTATATGTGTGTGCACGTATGAATGTCTGAAAATAAGTTTTAAAAGAAGATGATTATTTTAATTGACTGGTTTAATTTTATGGATATGTGTAAATGCATGATGTATGTTTAAATGAAAATCATATATTTAACCTTTAAACGCTCAGCGTGCCGATCTATCAACGCGCCAAGTAGTGGCTACGAAACTCACACGGCCGACCCATCAGCGCCAGCCAAATATAGCCTTTTAGTTATATATATTATTACTAGATGTCACCACAAGGACTGTTTCATATATATGAAGATCTAGTTGGTATTTTCTTCAACAGAAAGAACTGTAATGTTTATGAAAATATTTTTTTTAACAAATGAAGTTTGATATTCTCACATGTTTTCATCGTGGCGCGATTACATTTCTGGCTTTCGTGTTTCTCTTTATTTAATGTGTATTATGTGTTTTGCAGTTGATATTTTATTTTTATTCTAAAGTTTATTTATTATTTTGTGCTTATTTTCTTCATAGTTATTTTTATTGAAAGTTCTAGGCCTATTGACAGCGAGAGTGACTTGTGCCTGAAAGTGACTGATACCACGAGTGATTACAGTAACCCAGATCTTACGATTTCATGGAGTGTTTTCCCAAACACAGGCGCTGACTTCAAAATAGTAAGTATTGTCCCGTGTACATGATTTTACAAAAGGTTATATAATTTATAATCAGACAAACCTACAAGCACCAAAATTATGTCAAATTTTATAGAAATAAATGCTCTTTCTTACAGGATGACTGATGAAGAAGGAAAGCGTGAAAAATAGAGATTGTTTAAACTTTACATAATAAATTTTAATTCAAGTTTTCAAATTTTCAAACTTCAATATTTTTTTCTAAATCTTCAATGCTCATTGTATAAGTGTGATTTTTTCCATTTGTATACATTGAAATTTTTTTCAATGGGAAAATTTAAAATATTTAGTGGTAAATATGTGAAAATTAGCCCGAGCTTTTTGAATAAGCCAAGTGAAAATGTGTTGAATGAAAAAGGGTTAAGGAAACATTTAACTAGTCATTTTCATTATGTAATTGTTGATGTTGTGGACTTTACATGAATAGTCAAAGACTTGAATTTGGATCTTTATTTCAGCAAAAAAGTTGACCACAGGTCACTGTGAATGTATTTCAAACAGCTGTAATAAAGGTGACAATCTCACACAGGCAACTTTTTTTGTGTGTACTGCTTTTTACTATCCATTTGGCTAGTCGTAAACCCATCCATAATAGATTCTGCCTCAAATTAATGACTGATATATGAACATGGACTCAAGACGAACCTAGATGGCTTAATGGTAGAGCATTAGAGCACTAAACCAAAATTTAATAATTTGATTCCCATTTCCAGGAGTGATTAAAATATATTTCAAAAATTAATTACCGATTGTAATTTCTTAATGGTTAAAATCGGAACTAGGGTGTGTACACATAGTAAATAAGTAGCTAGGTTATATGGAAATTTAACATTTTTATATTGTATTAATACCTTTACAGCTTCCTTCATGTAATAAGTGAAGAATGCACTTCCGAAAATCAAACCAATATACCATGGTGAGTTGGTTAAAACTGACAGTGTGTTGAAGAGCTCGTCCATGATGATATCCAACTGTAAACAACAATTACACATAACTTTAAAGAAAATAATATACATAGTTTTGACAAAAGATCTATCGATTCAATTATTAGTACACTTGGCAGCATGTGTTCTGAGTTAAATGTTTAATACATGTTATACCCGCACCATCACCAAAGTACAGTAGTAATATTAGACTTAAATATAAGTAAATCAATAGCAAATTATCCAATTGGCGGTAGGTTGTGTAGAGCTAAAATAATTTCAATTTTTCAAATGGCCCAAGGCAAGGATGGGACCCCTCCAACCTTTTGATGTGGTTGGTGCAGCTTTTCCATTTTGCTACTTATGTATCTTCATAAATTATAAACTATAAATTCCCAAACAGTGTGTATTCTAATAATTTTTTTTACGTCCATTTATTTTCATAATGTTTCAAAATTCATAATCCATCCAGTTTGTCTCTCTTTATAGAATCACCTGCATAGTGACTATTTTCACTTTCTCTTCTTAGAACTTCTTCAATAGTCATTTACATTACCTACCTGATTGCTATAGGTATGGGAGTTTGCAACCTCTTATATTGAGCATACTAATTTGCATGCATGTCATACAGCCTTCACCCTTTTCCTTTCTATTATGCACAATACTTGCTCTTCCCTGCTAAGATTATCAATCAAAAGTCTGTTAGTCCTGTTTAGTGAGTGGTAGAGTTTATATTATGCTCTCATATATATTGTTCCACTATGATACATGGGAAAATAATATTGTGTTATTCCTTGCACATACAGTTTGAAATTGTATCTACTGTATATTACATAATTAAAATGATAATAAGTTACTATATGCCATTAAATAAATATGATAAAATTGTAGAAAATGAAGCATAGGTAGAGTAAAAAACAGTAACTCATATTTATAAACACTTCAATATTTTGATGTGTCATGCAATTGTCTTGAGATTGTGCAATTGTTTTATGTGAATGGTAGGTGGTATTAGTTTGCAGCAGAGTTTAAATATGGCATAGTTAACCAAGATTTGGGTTGGGTGGTTTTCTAGAGTTTTTTGGCATCATATCTTACTACCCCCTCGAGTTATACGCTTTATGTTCTAATTATGCTATAGCATATAGGGTAAAGAATGAAGAACAATGAATTTAGAGGAAATGTAACCACATTTGCAAGGATATAGAGTGGAAAATCATTTAAGGAAAAAGCCCCTAAGTACATCCGAAAGGGATCATACCGCGATCTCCCCTTCAACAGCAGTTTAGTCTATTACAAGAGTAGCGCCTTAGACCATGTGATCACTGAAGTGAGTTTCTAGATTTAGTGATTCAATACCGTGTCAGTTATCATCTTATTGTGATATATTGCTTTGGGTTATGTTGAAGAAATTTAAGACTTTGAATGTGCATCATCTCTTCGAGTTGGGGCTATGAGTGGAAGCATGTGCTGAGAACGTTTTTCTGGGTTCTTGTTAAGTAATTATAAGAAAGATTTGTGAAAAGAGAGAAAAAGAGACATTATAAATTTTCTGCAGTTGCTCCTCAACACACTTGGTTTAGTTTTAACTGGTAGGTTATTTAATGTTAGGCCATTTGGGGGTATTAAAAAAATACCGCATTAATTATAATTTTATTTTATAAGGTCATGCTTTGAGGGTATTTTTATTTATTGGCATTGTTTGGATCTTACTTTTATGGAGCAAACAATTTTTCCCCCCCTTTTTTTTCAAAAATAATGGAAGCATGGGTTTGGAGTGTACAAGAAAATATTCTCATTCATGAACAAAATGTGTCTTAAGTTTGAATAAATTGTTGTGTAGAATGAAATTTCTACTATTAGCAAAGCAGCAGGGCTATGACACAGAAGAAGAAAAAGTTAACTTTTGATAAGGAATTGAAATTTGAATTAAAGAAAGCCATTTTAAATTATGGTCCCTTTAAAAGTTATTTTCCTTTCCCGAGTTGGCAGCAACTTATTTTTAATTTGTTATAAATAGGGCCCAACTTTTGATGACACATTATTTATTTTTGTTTCATCACATGATACAGTTCTCATTGATACATTAAACTCTGTTCATGATCCCCTGATTGTAGAAAATAAATGTTAAGAGGTAATTCTTTGGGCTATTTTTTGTCATACATTTTTGAGTCATTTTAAGGCATTGTTGAATAACTATATATGTGTGTGTGTGTGTGTGTGTGTGTGTATGTATGTATATATATATATATATTAAATAATATCAATATTTTATAAATCAGGATGTGTACTCAATCTTGGAAAATAAAAATCTGAGCATTCCAGGTTTTACCAGGCAATTTAAAGAGTTTTCGATGCTTAAGAAATCCTATATTATATATCTGCATTATTATGTTTGATTTAGTCATATGCATTTATTACACGTTTATGTTCATACTTTTTAGCTCTTTAATGAAAATGTGAAGTCATTTTTTAGAATATTTGTTCATTTTATAGGTATTTTTTTAAATCATTTTTATGTCAACAAAATCTTAGAATGTTCTGTCAACTTTTATTTTATAAATGTATTATTACTGATAGTTTTTCTGGAATTATGTCAGGTTATGATAAACTTATTTCTCGAAACAGTTTTTATAAGATGTACAAAATAAATTGACTGTAAAAACTATCTCTAGAAATTATGATAAAATATTTAGTGTTGTTTGATCTAGAAATAAACAGATTGTTCTTATAAAGGCCTAAAAGTTAAAGGAAAACCAGTTGTTTTTTTAAATTCTCGTAGGAAATGAAACAAATTGTCGAATTAAATCATTTTCACCTTTTATAATGAAGCTGAGGTATGAATGAAACTAGTAGAAATTCTACATCAGTTTTGTATCAACTGTTAAAAATCAGATATTCTATCATCATGAAGCTGAAATCCTTGAAGTAAATTGTCGACTTACTTCCAAAGGCTATGCGTAATCTGTAATAAAAGAAGCATGGGTACAAATTGACTCTTAAAAGTAAAAATAAAATAAAAAATACTCATCTTATGTAGTACTTATATTTTAATGTGTCTAGTTCTGATAAATAGAGATAAGCTATTTCTTATCAAATGTTTGTTTAATGTTTTGAAGAGTGAAAGAACGTTTTTTTGAAGAACTATATACTTTTATACAGGATGAGGCATTTAAGTTGGTACACCAGAATATCTCGAAACAAAGCTTTTTTTTTAGGAAAATTTTTTTCTAGAAAAAGCGTTCTGTTTTTAAGAAGGAAAGAGAACATTATTTTTGATTGGGTAGACACTCTCAAAATAAATTTACATTTTTTTAGCAGGCCCATTTTCAATAACACAGCTCAAGTGGGGTAGAAGGCATTAAGAAATGTTTGATGACCCATTAAATCCTCACATATTTTACCCCACTTGACATGTGTAGCAATCAAATCAACGACAACCACCTAACATCACCCTTGCTTTTACTCATTGCAATAAGGCCTAAGCACACAGACACATACATTTAGTTAAATTGTTTACACATTCAAACATACAAGATACTTTATTTAACTCATATTTCCCTCTTGAAATGTCACAACGTTAGACTGAAACATTTTTTCCCCAAAATGCTTTGTTTTCCCGATATTCAGGTGTGCCAATTTAAATGCCTCACCTATTATTGTTAAGATATCTTAAAAAATACAGGCCAAATAATGAAATGTTTCAGACAAAAAGTTTGTCTTTTTTTTTGTGTAGAATAATAATCCGCTAAAAAATATACAAGTTTCCATTTATAAAAACTATGTTTACCTTGAAATGAGCTTGGAAGTGTCCACCAAATCAAACACAAATAATGCTGTTCTCTTTCCCCTTCAGAAAAGAACAAATTTTCTCTGAAACATTATTTTCCTAAAATGTTTTTGTTTTTGAGATATACATGTGAGCCAACTTAAATGCCTCATCCTGTATAATCTACTTTTTTAATCCACCTAGATTGTTATCAAAGAATATTCCAAGAAAATGTAAATGACACATTTATTCAATAGCAACTATCTTGGTAAAAAATATCAAGGTATGTTGATAGTTAGGTATATTATTTGTTAAACTGAATTTGCAATTATATCATATGTTCCTTTGAATGTTACTCCTCAGGAATGCAGAGTGACTCAAATAAACAATTTCTGAACAATGACAAACTGAACATAGGAATTGAGCCAAGATCTTTATGTTCATGGGCCAAAGCTTTACCGCCAAGTTATGATGGTCAGTCTTCACTTGATATTTTAAGCGGTTAGTTGGCATTACTGTGATTGATTGTAAATATAAGCTGACACTTTAACTAACGCTAAACCACTTCAGTGACCAAATGGTCTAAGGCGTCACTCTCATGTTAGACCGGCCTAATAATGACAGAGAGATCGGAGTTCGAATACCGGCCAGATGTGAGGGTGAGTTTCCCTAAATAGTTTCCCACTCTCCTTCCAAGCAAATGCGGGTAATTACCTTTAAAATGCTTCATTCCCCATCCCTAGCCCATTAAAGTAATTATCATATACATGTATAACATGAACAAGTAGTAAGGGGAGAAAAAACTAGCTGTTCCCTCCCCACAAAACCCTCCACCCCAAGTTACTCTTACACACAGAAACACTCCATTGCACTAAATAATGAGGGAAGAGTTACACTATAACAGTGGTTTTCGAGGTGTGGTCCAAATCTGTGTGGTGCGCCAGGTGGTTTTCAGCCTGGACCACAGGGAAATACTACATATAATGTAAAAGAGCTAAAGCGCACAATATTAATAGATTAAGTCAACAATACGTTGTACCAGGGCTGTGGAGTTGAAGTCTGAAGCAATTTTGGGTGGAGTCGGAGTCTGTAGAAAGGTACGGACTCAGACTTTAAAACAATCTATAATGGTGTCAATCTCGATTCTTACTGGTATAGACATAATCAAGGATAAATCTTAGTATCACGATTCTTTATTATCAAAAATTTGATGGCATACAAACAACAAGAGAACATTCAGATTTGGGTAATTTTCAATTCTGATTATTATTAGTTTTGGTTTATTATATCCATAAATTAATGAATATTTACTCTCCGGGTATTTTAGGAAATTTACTTAGCCATAAACTGTAATCAAATAAATATATTTTAAGTTCAATTAAACTAAGAACTAATCTGATAATCCATGTGTTGGTGATGAGATGTCTTGTACTGCCACATTAGTACTTAGCATTTTAATATTAATTAATTATAATTTTACTGTAGTCAAATGATTTTACTATAGTAAAATTTCATATTACAAATTAATATATAAATGTTTCGACTGGAGCAACACAGTCTAAGCCTTTATTTTAATTTTCTACACAAGGTGATATCATCTATTTTTTAATGTTTGTCATGGGCATACTCCCCATTATAATAATAGTAATAATTATTATTAATATAAATTTGCCATTAATAAAGGAGTCGGAGTTGGAGTCAGAGTCGGACAGTAGAAAAAGTAGAAGTCGGAGCCGGAGTCAGAGTCGTAGGTTTAGCCTACAAACTCCACAGCCATGCTTTGTACCACAAGTAGGAGTATTACATGTTAAATGTGTTTAAAAATCCAAGTCTAATAAAACCACTGTCGTTGCTTGATGTACATTAATAGAACTTACGCATTACATCTTTGGCAAGGGGACAGGCACTATATTTAGGTTGGTGGTCCGCATGTGCATTGAACGTCGTTTATCTGGTGGTCTTCTATCGGGTGGAGTTTTAGAAACAATGTCCTAGACACTAAGCAAACTAGAAAAATTGATATGTCAATATTTTTTTTACCGACCATATTGTAATTTCAAAGTTTTTTTGATCATTATCATTGACATTAGATGGGCTAAAATATGTTTGGCGCTGGCAATAGTAATAGTTCACATTGATGGTGATGCATCTAATACATCAGATTACTGATAGATTAAAGTGAAGATGTTGGAGGCATAGGGATGGAGGGAGTTATGATTATAGGCTGGATTAAACTGGGAGTGAATTCTAACATGTGGTTAATTCTCTCAGAAAAATAGAAATGAAAAGATGCAGAGACAATTTCCCAGCACCATCAAACACCAGTGATTGAGATAAAACAGAGATTTCTTACATATGTGCACTTTCTAGACCAACTAATTATAGCAGCACATGACTTTAAAGTAACTTAAATCTATAACAAACACAACATCCTGCCCCCAGTCATTAATCCATTACTGTGAAAGGGGAAAACCACATTTCACCGATGATACATTTTTTGGCCATGCTGGGAATCCTTTAATTCAGTAGCCAAACATGTTACTGACTGAGTTTAGGTGTCAGAAGATTTATTATGCTTACTAGCAGTAAGCTATAGACCACTCTTGTCCCAGTCTGTATTAAAAGATATAGATTGAGATAGAAATAGAAATAATTATTTCAGAATACATCATTGAACAAATGAGTTTTGATAGGACCTAAATGAATAAAGAAACAAAAATTATTATACAGAGGAATTAAAATAGGCTAGTAAAAAAGGTTAAATATACCATAAATAAAAATACAGGTCACAATAAAATAACTACCGATATTTTCAGAGTAGCTATCAACTTAACGGTTAAGAGTTCTTGCGTTTGTAAATGGGAGCTATCACAATGCATTTTTTTTATCACCGCGTATTATTACCTGTTCAGGTTATACACATAAGTAAAATTAATCTAATGAGTTGACGATAAGAAAAGGGCATTTAAGAGGTAATATACACGCATTTCCGTGGGAAACTGTTGTGATTTGACTATAGCAGTGTGAGGACTAGGCCGTTGTCAGCTGAGAGTGGTGCAGAAAAATGTAAGTAAACGTGTTGTGATCGTTGGTAGATCCAAGTACTGGAAAAAAGAAGATGCTCTGTATTACTGTTATATAAATAGAGAACCTGGAGTTCCAAACCGAGTAGCCTGTGCTTATTTCGGACCCTACGGAAACCGTTTAGGGAAAACCACTCTCGATAGGCCCAACCAAGATTCAAACTCCAATCTCCTCGTCATCAGGAGGTAGTTTAACACAAAAGTGATGCCTTAGACCGTTCAAACAATGAAGCAGGTCACGATGCAGTTAACTCAATATTTGTCAAAGGGATTACTTTCTTATTAGGTTAAATTAAGTTTACCATATATTCTGTCGGCCAATCATATCCCAAGCGATGTAAACACGGCTATTTTTTATGTTATGTGTCTATGGTGGGCATCATCTTCAGTGTAGTTCGTTTTTCCTCATCTTGTGAACTCTAAAATGTTGTAGCTTCTTATTACACTTTATTTTGTAGCTCCAGTAAAGCTTATATTTTATTACTTGCAGCCTAATCAGACCTAAATGAATGAATTCCAGTTTAATAAACACTTGGTTTTTAAATAGCTCAAAACCATTGTAAAGTGTTTTTCTTGTTATGTTCTGTGGCTCCTGATCACACATAAGTTGATTTACATTATTTGAACATTAAATGGATCATGATCCTGTCATAGGCTAAGTAACAAAACCAAGTTAGGAGGACAATATTTTAGAACCTCTCGTGCAATATTTATTTCTAAGAAACCCAAAATTACCAAAATTTATAGTAACATCACACCCACAAATATGCAGAGAATCCAATGTAATCACAGAATTGAAAATTATTAAAAAACTTAGTAATAGTGAAAAATTCAAAACCAAACTTACCTATAAGTGACGCAAGAAAAAATATTGTTGAAAAATCTATCTAAATTGCATGACCAAAGCTTTAAGTAAATTATTATTATTAGGTGTTCTGTCTTATGACAGGTCCATCCATTTTTGTCAGTGAACTTATATCGTCAATGCGCCCAGTTCTCTGCCTCCTCCTTCAGATCCCAAAATTTTCTTCTTTCCTTCAAGTCATCCAATATTTTAATCCTCCTGGACTTCCTTAAGCTCTTTTTTCCCCTCAACCTTCCCTTCTATGACATGGTGCAGAAGACAGTTCCTTCTAAGGATGTGTCTGATCCAGTTTGATTTGCACTAAAGAATCACATCCATCTTCTCACCCACTCTTCTTAGGATGTCTTCATTTGTCACCTTGTCCTGCCCACCTGATATTCTCAAGTCTTCTCCAGCACCCCATTTCAAAGCTCTCCAAGTATTTATTTTACATCTTCCTAAGGATGGGTATGCACTTGGCAAACTGGCCGCGGTGACTAATATTCTGAGTGGTTGGTATAGGCGGTCAGAATCATCTGTATCAAAACGATCCCCGCAAGACATCGTAACCACAATCACGCTCCATACTAAACAAACGACTGGCCACTGTGTTAAGTGTGTGCATACTGACTCGGTTTCAAACATATTCTGTGGCACGGACGACGGCAACTGGCCGTGTGTGCGTCGCTCGTGCCCTTGGCAGTCACCGCGTCAAAGCGTGGCCGCTGTTTACTAAATGTGTGCACTCTCCATGGTTACTTGAGATCTCAGTAGCCGCCGCGGCCAAGTCGCTAAGTGCACGCCCAGTCTTACAGAGTCCAAATTTCTGCTCCATAAAGTGTGATGCTCCAAATGTATCATTTCACCAGTTTCTTCATCAGTTCCAAACTCAACTTGATGGTCAGCAATGATCTCTTCTTGTTGAAAGCTTCCTTGGTGATGGTGATCCTCGACCTAATTTATTTAGTGCAGTAGCCATACTTTGTCAGCAGACTTAACAGGAATGTACTTCCTGGTTTCCAATTTTGATTTTCAGTGGCTCTTCATTTTTTGAAATCACATGACTTCTCAATGTAGATCTCCATGCCATATCCTCTCCCTATCTCTACCAGCCGGTCCATCATTTCCTGGAACTCTTCTTTATTTCTGGCCAGCAGTGCTTGATTATCTGCATATTTACTGTGTTGATGACGCCTCCTATCCTGAAAGTGCAATCTCTCTTTATGGTTTCCTTGACCAGCCACTCTCCATACAAGTTGAACAGACTGGGTGACAAACAGCATTCCTGCCTCACTACTCTTCCTATATCTACGCTGTTGGTCGCTCTACATTCAGCCTCAAATTCACTCGCTGTCCCAGGTACAGGTTTGCAATCAACCTTCTGTCCCTCCAGTTGATGCCGATCTTCTTCGGAATTTTCATCGGTTTCTTTCCCTTCACTCTACCAAACACTTACATTCAGCAAACTTACACAAGGCTACATCAAAACTCAACCGAAACCGAAGTAAAGACACACCGCAGAGCGGACACCCTCGCCAGAAGTCAAGTATTAAATTATTATTATTTTTAGTATTGCGTCTTACCACCCGTTCCGGTTGTACGTACTTACGCTAATGTGTAATGGTAGGGTGATTGTGAGATGAAATGGAGGACATACAGTTTAACGTGGGATCCGAACCACGGTGGAGGCCTGGCATTCCCGACATTCACAAGTTGTGATTAATACATGTCTTGTCAGAGGTGAAGGAAGGGTCTGGTAATCAGATAAATCTGTGCCTGGACCGAGGATTGAACCCCGGACCCCAGCACAGAAGTATGACACCTTACCCCTAGACCGCCAGGTCAACCCAAATATTAAAATAAAGTAGGCTAATAATATATATGTTAGGGCTAGCTAATGTATAAATTTATTATTAGTTTCCTTTACAAAATAGCTTAACCTAATCTTAATAATGGGGAGTAGGCCTTCTCAGCTTATGGTGCCATTTGCTAATAAATTAGAATCTCAATTGATATTCACAAAGTAAACTATTTGACTTTAGTAGTATAAGCAGTGGCCGTCAATGGACTAGTAGGACTAGGCTAGTCCCCAGACATTTTTAGTTTATTTATTTGAGTTAAATTTTAACGGGAAATAAAAGCATAAAATAAAATCTATCTAAGTCTCAATTTGCGTCACAATACTCAACGATATTCTAGCTATTTGTGCGTTGCCCCCATACCCCCTTCCCTCTCTACAATGACAACACACTAACATCAGAAGCGCTGTCACAATACTCAATGATATTCCCGCTGCTTGCGTGGACCCCTTCCCCTCTCCCAACTAACACCGGAAGCGCTCGAGTGTTATCGGTTCTTACCGGGGAAAGGACTAGTTGAAGCCAGCCTAGTCCGTCTCTATAATAAGATATATGCTAACACTTGGCGTTCTGTCACAGGTAAATGTAATTTGGGTTTGATTCTTATAAGTAGTAGTGTTGTGGTTGTTAAGCTTATGTAATTGTTCTCATTAATGAAAGAGATCTTGTGAAGTGTTAAAGTGTTCGATTGTCAATTTAGTTTGACAGTGTTTGAAAGTGTGAAATATGGAAGGGGACTCGGATTTGAAAACTGTTCCCTCACAACAAAGCTTGGGGAAGGGACCTGAGACAAGTAGCAGGGTTAGTGAAGGTAGTTCAGTGGGATGTAGCAATGCCGTGTTCTCGACGGATTATTCACAGTTTCATTTGGAGCCCTCACTTTTGAAGAATATAATAATATATATTTAGCACCGCATCTTACTACCCATTCGGGTTATACGCTCTAAGTACTAATTACGCTATTGGATTAGGAATTGGGAAGGTTGAATTAGAGGAAGTGAGCCCGCATTTGCGTGGAGGGAGAGTGGAAAACCATTTAGGAAAAACCACCCCCAGTTCACCCGACCGAGATTCGAACCTCGATATCCCCGTCCTCAGCAGTCAAGCTCAACACGACATGCGCGTTAGCCAACTACGCCACCGAGGCAGGTCTTTTGAAGAAAAGCAGCTAGTAATAAAGAAAGGTAGGCCAACTCCAGACATTTCTGCTAAAACAAAAATGAAAGACTATACATGTAATTATTTATGTGTTTATTTTTTTCCATGTTTTGGTTTTATTTATTTATGTATTTGTTTGTTTATTCCATGTCTATATATTGTGAATCGGTTGGAGGGAGATAAATTGCCTACCCTATGACCTGTAAAAGTGTATTTGCTAAGTTAACATATTGTACATTATATGGAGAGTATTCCTCTTTAACCCCATAATGAAAGGTGTCTTCAAACCTAGTCCTCTTTGAGAAAAGTCACCGCACACCACTGAGTATAAGATTATGTTAGGCTATATCATAGGGGATTATGGATCAAACAAAATGTCAGCCGAATATGTTCAAGTTTAGCCTTATGTTTTAATGAGTTGTCTAAAGGTTATAAGAATAAAATTATTTCAAATAATTTAAATATAATTAAGTATAGTTTAAATGAATTTGCCATTTCCTTGTGAGTTTAATTATAGTATTAAATTTGTAATGCTTGTATAACGCATCATTCCCTAAGTTAGCCCTGGTGTGTACATTTAAAATTTGAAGTTCCTGTACCAATAGAAAAAGTGTCAACTCCTTACCATACAATTATCTCCATTTGCAACCTGTTAAGAGTCTGAGGATGCAACTCAAAATTACCAGATTAATCTTTCAAACAAGAAATCACCAGTGGCAATCAAGGTTACAGCACATCACATGTCACAGAAATGACAAAAGCTCAAGGTTTTGATAACCTATCTACTATAAGGTATACCAATGGACGAGATGCCATAGATTTATATTATGTGTTTTTTTTAACAAAAAATTGACAGATATACTAGTCCTATTTTATTTACAGGTTTTTATTGGGTATAATATAGCTCTAATCATGTTTTACTAACCTGTAAATAGATACCAATTATTTCCAGGCGATGTAAGTTATACAGTTCTCTGATTGAGCTAATAAAATTAAATTGACAATCATTTAAGTGTATTGACCTTTAAATTTCAACCTAACAAATTTGTCAACTAACCTAGATTAGTGAAAGTAAACATTACCCAACACAATTTACCCTATTAAAGTTTATTAGAATTTGGGTATGTTAAGTTCTCACCATACAGTGTGTTTTTTCTGTTAAGTTTCGTTTATGTATTTTTGTGTAAAATTTTACTTATATTTTAAATTTTTTTAATACTCACCTTTTGTAGCAAAGATAACACTACAAACAGCATCGAAATAGGATGATGTGCACTGTGGAATAAAGGATCAAAAACGATCTTGTAGGCGGTTTCCAGCGATACTAACGCTTTGAGTGAATGCCATCTGTTAGTAATAGGTTCGCTTAACCTGTACTCGGTAGCTCAGTTGAATTCATGGGAACCTAGATTGGTTATTGATCTGACGAAAACGTACTTTTTTTAGTAATGAGTTTATATTGATTGCATTTGAGTGTTGCCTGTTTGGTTTTGGCAAATATCAGCTTAAGATAATTTTTGATATAAGTACTCTTACAACATCCGTATAAATATGGTGTTAGTGTTTGACAACAACAAAAACTATGTATATTAACATACTATATTTGGGAAACCAAGAATCAAAATATATTTAATAAAATACTATTAAATATTAATGCAAGAATGATGCCTTGGACCACATGAAAACCAGCTCGTACTATTAGTTCCACCAGTCCTGGTCAATAGACTAATTTACGTAAAACAACTTACTAAATGGTGTGCTTCAGCTTCATTTACACCTTTAATTCGATAAAAAAATTAATTTACAACTTTTTAAAAAAATTATGAGGCATATTAATACAGTTGTATACTTTTTGTAAAATGTGGTTAAGTTTATTTTCCCAGTTCTTGATATAATGAAATACTATTGAGATCAAATATTTTCATAATAAAGGTGATTCTCGGTGTGCATACCTTAAAATGAGATGTTTTGTTTGATTTTTAAATGTTATTAATTTCCACCCCATGGCATTAGGAACTCCAGAGCTTACTTACGCTCTCACTATCAAACGTAAAAAAAAAATTGAGCTAATTCTATTAAATTCACCTCATTACGCCCTATCCCTACGTTGAACTACCTCTATCAAGTCCACCTCATTACACCCTATCCCTACCTTGAACTATAGCTATATCCAGTCCACTCATTACACCCTATCCCTATCTTGAGATAGTTCTATCCAGTCCACTTCATTACACCCTACCCCTAGCTTGAACTAGCTCTATCCAGTCCACCTCATTACACCCTAGCCCTATCTTGAGCTAGTTCTATCCAGTCCACTTCATTACACCCTATCCCTATCTTGAGCTAGTTCTATCCAGTCCACCTCATTACACCCTATCTTTTTCAGGTCCATTCTAATGTTATCCTCTCCTCTTTGTCTAGGTATTCCCAATGATTTATGCTCATTGTGTTTGCCAAACAATTCCTTGAATAAGGTTCTAGATTATTCCAATCGCGCTGCATGTCCTGCCCACCGTAACCCGCGAGACTTGCAATGTCTGGAGATAAGCAAAGAGTATGTTAGTCATGATTAAGTAGCCTCCTCCACTCTCCATTAAATATATTATATAATACATATTTATAAACCAAAGGTTGGTTGATCAAGCGAGTACAAAGATATAACCAACAAAGTTTAAAAACTCTGTTGAGCATTCCTAAAACTGTATTCATTTGCGAAGGAAAAAGTAAATATTAAGGAACATTTGCGAAATATTATCTACATATTAAAAAGCATTTATGCAATAATTATTACTTATCTCATTTTACTAACTTGTGGCCATTTTGTTCTAACTTCAACTCTTTCTTATTCTAGTTTTCAGAAGCTCATGAAAAATCATCAAAATGGAACTTTGTATTGAAAACCAATATTACTAATGTATTTCTCTTGGAACTAAGTTTCAAACTTTAAGTTTTAATATGGAGGTATGCAAATGCTATTACAATTATTTGTGTGTGCTCATGACTAGATAAGTTTAAAAGATATAAATGATATTTTAGTTATGAATGTAGCCGTTTAATATTTGTAAATTTTAAAAATGACGTCTTTACATGTTTATAGAATCACTTATTTATCCAGGATTTGTGCACTAATTGGTGTCACTCTTTACAATGCTTTAACAATGCTACCCATTTGGAGATTTTTAAACTATTCTGAAAAGCGGGTTTCATCTTAACTTGACGTACCTAAGCAGTCTAAGCACTATCACACTTAGACACCAATGTACGAGATAGAAAGAAAGGGAAGAAAATGAGCAGTTAAACCTGAGAGGCCTCTTGTTTATATACTGATAACAGTTCCCCTCTTCCTCTGGCGAGTTTACACGTCACTATACTATTTGCGCCTTGAAAACATTGACTTGCTTTTTAAATTCACCTTTTTTTCTTTGTTTCCTATTTTAGATAGACATATTATACCACGGAATTTTTTTAATCCACATCCTGGCAGGAAGACTCCTATAGGACATTTTCGCAATCAAACCAAATAGCCTAAGTTGTAGAGGATTTATAAAAAAAAACGCTTACAAAAAAATTACTTCAAGATCTAAAAAAATATTGTAACGTCGTAAAACTATGTTTGAATTATTTAAGAATTTATGTTTTTTATTTCAGCGTTATTTTGTTAAAACTCGCTGAATAAAACGTAAATTCACTAACATTGGAAATCCTATCTTCTGTTCGGGGGGTCCGGGGTTTAATCCTCGGTCCCGGCACAAATTTATCTGATTACCAAACCCTTCCTTCACCTCTGACAAGACGTGCATTAATCACAATCTTGTGAATGTGTGGAATGCCAGACCTCCACCGTGGTTCGGATCCCACGTTTAACTGTAGGTCCTCCATTTCATCTCACAATCACCCTACCATTACACATTAGCGTAAATGCGTATAAACCGAACGGGTAGTAAGATGCCGTGCCAATAATAATAATAATAATAATAATAATAATAAGTCCTATCTTGACAATCTGTGACGTCCCTAGATAATATTACTCTTTTTATAATTCATATTTATTTTGAGCATAAACTTAGTTATAAATAACTGTCGAAATCTACCGTGATTGAAATTTATAAAGAATAAATAAACTTAAAAATTTGAAAAAAAAAAACATTTTTTAGTAGTGTTGCTTATTTTTGTTGTATATTAATTTTAAACAATGTAGATTTATATTTTACTTACTACAAAACTCTTTTAAAATTAATTCTTTTTTGATTGGTTGTTCAATTTGTAACATGAAATGAATACAATAACTGTTATTCCAATCATTTCCTCCCGTGTTTGGATAATATATTCCTCTCTGAGCAAAACCTCAATTTGTTCCACATATCTTGAAGCACTTTCTCATTGTTTGACGGCAGATGTGTGTGAATGACGCAACTTCCTCCCCTCCCCTGATATCTGACTCGACTGGCCACTGGTCACTTGGATAAACATAGCCCACTACACGATCTGTGAACTACTTGCGACGCCAAATAATTATTTCCGACATTGTTTTCGTAGATCATACACTGAAAGGGCCACTCTATTTGATTTTGATTATACAAAGGAAAAAAAACCTGTTTTGTGAATAAGTGGTTAAAGTGGTTAACCATAAGTCTACAAGACACGTTTTCGATTCCAAGAAGAAAATATTTATTTATTATCTGCTATTTGTATTTGCCCTGCTATCCAAATAGCAAATATCTAGGATATAAGGCTGGGTGTGTAGTAATAGGAGTACTGTCCTGTGTTGTGTTAGTTTGTAAGTCGTCCGCTGATATAATATTTCTGTAAAGTGAATTATAAGTACTCTAATAATATTTGTATCACTATCATCTAAGAAACAAAAACTATTAAGTCAACTTTCAATGAAAATATACCTCATCTTACTACCCGTCCGAACTGTATATGTTTTAGGGATGAGTGAGGCAAAATTTAAAATATAATATTGATGTATCTGCATTTGCGTGAGGAAAAGGGGGGTAGATTAGGAAACCACTTAGTAAAAATATATCCTATATACACTAGTCTAGGATTCGAACCCCAACCGCCCTATCACCGGCAAACCAGACTACGTGAACTTGACACTGAGTCAGCGTGCCCACCGATGTGTTTAGCGGTTGTTGTTGTTTTTTTCTGTTGATCACAAAAGAAACCAGTTTCTTTTATTCGACTCTTTTAACGTGTTAGTAAAAACAACCCCATGTTTAAGATTATTCAAATATGTGACTGCCGTCACCCAATATATTGAACGTAAAGGACGGACACGACAGCGGACGAATCAGGCCGAAAATCTCCGATCTGCTGGTAGAAGCCGTGCACAAGTGAAGTGCAGACTGCATTCTCTCTCGTGCAGGGGCAAGCCGGTGGAAGAGGAGAACATTAGACCAGGATATTATTAGTCTGAATGCAAGAAGGGCTCCAGTACAGCATCGGTACGCTCTCAAAAGAACGGCATATCTTTGACACTCAACAATGTTGACTGGGAAATTATTGTTCAAGTATATTAGTGTTAACTCATTAAACCTCTCACACCTTAGTTATTTACCAAAACCTTCACCGCATCAACGCCAGTATTTTTTAGTCCTATCTTAAAAAGGAAAAAAGAAAGACAATTAATTAGTATATTATTATGTCAAAAGCCTTTTAATATTTAGATGGGTCTATATTTAATACTGGTTTGAGCAATGGCGTACCTGAATATTTGATACCTAACCTAACCTAGTATATGCAATCAAATTAATAAACGTCAGGAAATATACACTAATAGAAGAGGTCTGACTTTTGTACACACACACACATATACGTACAACTACAATTCCTAAGGGCGGCATTAACAAAGACTCACTACCTAAAAATGTCCTAGTCTAAATATGTCCTGCCACGCCGGCAAGAATGGACTTGCCTGTCTCTTCAATCTTCACACAGAGGGCGATGTTTTCTGGCCGGGATGTAGGGAGGGGACCATGAGAAAATGTCAGTGTTTTTGCAATTTTTGTGTATAAATTATTTTGCTCAAAATAAATCAAATATTTATCCAGTACAAACATAGAGACCAGTGTTTTTGCAGGTTTTTTTTTTATTTATTTGCCAAAATAAAAATAAAAATATCTCCGGTAGAAATATGAGAGTTTAATTTTCTTCACTCGGTGATATCAACAGTTGTTGAATATCTTTCAAGGGTGTCCTGGAATTTAGAAAGTTTGTCATCTAATGCCACCATGCTCATGACAAATATTCAACAACTACTGTTGATATCACCATGTGAAGGAAATTAAACTTTGTATTTCTACAGGAGAATTTTTTTTTGTTATTTTGGCAACAACAGAAAAATTGATTAAGAAAACACAAAAACACTGGCCTTGCATTCCCTTCCACCCCGCCTTAATGTAGTATATACACTTTTACTTTAAAAAAAAATCCAAATCTTTTCTTTTCTCTAGCTCGCGTCTTACTTACATCCAAGTTAAGGTAGGCCTACTAATCACGCTAATGTGTTTTTGCGTGGTGGTAGATTAGATAACCATTTATGAAAAAAACATATTCAGTACACCCATTCTACCTTCAAGTATTCATACGCCAAGTCAAGTTAACTGCAGATGTCTCTTTTAATAAATCAATACCTATAAAAACAAATAGTAATAATATTATGACTTATTATCAATACTGACCACACCCACTTCTGTGGTCAAATTGTTTAAGGCGTCACTCTCATATTAGACTGGCCTGCTGATGATGGGGAGTTGGGGTTTGAATTCCGGTCGGGTCTACTGAGGGTGGTTTTACCTAAATGGTTTTTCCACTCTCCTTACCTGAAGATGTGGATAGATTACCCCTAAAATACTTCCTTTCACAACCTTACCCCAATAGAGTAAATTATAATACATGAATTTAGTCTAAACAGATGGTAAGAAGCGGTCAAAAATATAAACTAGAAACTCGTTAATCCGAACTAATTGGGAGCTAAGCTTGTTCGGATTAACGAAAATCTGGTTTAAGCGTGATTACTAAAACATGATTGTAAATATCAACCCTTTATTATCAGACCATTAAGCCCGTGCAAAACATTCGCACATTAAAACTTCCCCTCTCCTCCCCCCCAAAAAATTATTTAATATTTTGTTGCACTGTTTAAATTAGATATTCAGCGAAGTGTATACACAAAATAGCAAAGAGAGTTTATTAATTTGAACGTATTTACAATTTTGTATACAATATTTGATGTGAGAATGCAATCATCTTGAATTTTCTGTTTGTCATTTTCGGTAATTGATAAAAAATATTGTTAGATAGGACTGTTGAAAAGGCTCCATAGAGTTGCCCGTGAGTAAATAGAGCGTTTGACAAGGACAATCCAGCTGTTTGAAGCGTCTGTCCCTGAGACTTATTGATAGCCATTGCAAAGGCAACCGAAATAATATATAGGTGTTTCTTTTAACTTAAATTCTAAACAAACAATGTGTTTTAACGTAAACTGAGTATGCTTTGTCAGAAGTA
>CABEEJ010001008.1:123444-190635 GCA_901482245.1 Timema douglasi | reverse complement strand
CCTCTCCGCTGCTGGATTCCTCTTCATCCTCTTTAAAAAATATATGTACAAGAGCACACCAAACATTTAACAACCAATGAAATACTGTCAGGGGTCCTACATGTAGAAGTAATGCACTTGACTAGGGGGGAGGGGGGATTCATCGTAGCGTCACACTGCGTGACATGAGATAGGGGGAGTTAGGCTAACCTAACTTAACAACGTTTTAGTTGTTGTGCCTCAGGGTTCAGTCAGCCTTTGTATATTTCCTCCGCAGTTGTACAGTCCACGCCAACCCCCCTCTTTACTGGCTGGACCGCTGCACACTTCATGTGCTCTAAGCCGCCCGTATGGTAGTTCCTAGGTTATAGGACAGTCGGAGAGTGGCTACCCAACCTGGGTGCACCACTGGTTTGAAAGAGCTATTAAATTGTCTTATTTTACGAAAGAGCAATATTGTTTACCCCTCTCTCTCCACCGTCACCCTACCTTCCAACGCAACTCATGTTGCCGGGACTTCATGTTCCACAGCGACTAACATTGCCGAGACATCCTTCTGTTCCACAACGACTCACGTTGCAGGGACATCTTTCTGTTCCACCACGACTCATGTTGCCGGGACATCCTTCTGTTCCACCACAATTAAAGTTGCTGGAACACTCTTGTTGACCTTTTTTCCTACCCCTACCACACGTGTCTGAACACAACATCACCGTCGTCGCGACATCAAACAGTTACACCCAAAGCCACAAGCGAGGAATAACATAGTTAATAAAACAATTAAAACAAATTGTTTGAATGTATCAAATTAAATTACCAAATGGAACTGTTTGACTAAATATCATCCTTTAATCAAATACTATTTATTTTAAACTTATAAGTTCCGACGTGAAAATAACTAGTTTAAAAGCCAGCTCATTCGAAAATGACAAGGAAATGGTGCTTTTAGTTGAAACTGGAACTGTTATGGAACTTAAGGGGGGAGGGTTGCCAAAGTGTTATGGAGCATGATATGAGAGGAGGGGGGTTAAAAGGGCCTAAAATTGTATTATGTAATACATGTATGACCTCTTACAAACAAAATGACACTTAAAAGAATGACAGTAGAAATAATAATTGTCTAATGCTTCAAAAACATATTAAAATATTGTGTGCTTAATTGCTTGAAAAAGTTATTTCAAGTTAAATTCTTCGTAATTTTATTTGAGATGCTTTTTCGGGAGTTTTACCAATCTTGAATCTCTCGAATGTACCATAAAATTTGAGGTATTTTATGACTCGAGAATTCGAGTGTACCAGCTCTAATTTATAACAGTCAAGCTTTACATCCTTAATTAATTTATAATTTACCATTTTCCACATCCTCATGAGCACTGTCCTTGCTGTTTTGCCGACTTTGCAAAGCCGGTGCATGAAGCACATCCCCGTTCCCCTGGGGAACCAGGCTGGACTGTGAATGGCTCTTAGAATGGTGGTGATGGTGGTGCTTCTTCTTGTTCTTGATTATAATCTTGCGTTTCAGAAGGTTTGGCGGGGGGAGGGTATTTCCAGGTTCCAACTAGAAGCAATAATTATTATTGATACAAGCCAAAAATTGTTGGGATGAGAATATAGAATCCTCAAACTCTAAATCCCTGGAGTCCTCAAGGATATGTGGAATTTGAGAAAATAGTGAGTTTAAGATTTTAATAATAGTATTTACTTCTTTAAAATTTTGATTTGGAATTGTTTTTGGAGCTCTAAGAATTTCTTACAGGTGCTTCAGTCCCAACATCATTATGACAAACCTACAAACAGCCTCCAGACCATTAACTTAACAGTTACATGAATGTATTAATAATAGCCTCTTTTCAAGGTTTTAACATTTAGCTACTATTTCTATTTTCTGTTTGACAATCAGGAGGCCCAACGGCTAATTGATTATACAAAAATAAAAATTGAAAAGAGAATTTTAGGGCAAGGCTAACACACTCACCAGTAAGTGAGTAGGACTTGCCCTTCTATCCTCTTTACAATGTTTATTCTAAAATAGCTGTTTTGCACTAATTTTCCTTTTGAAAGATAAACTAATTATATTAAAATAGAGTGAAGAAAACCACTTAGGGAAAGAGAAAGAAATGTTGAAAGAATCCAATAATATATTTAAAATGTGACACCTTTATTCCAATATTATTTGGCAAAATGTTAATTTGTTGCAATTAAAAATGGTTTTATAAAAGATAAAAGTTAAACTTAAACACACATTATTACCAAGAGATTGGATCTAAAACATTTAATGTAGAATTATAATAAATAAGATCATTGTATATATAAAATATGTTAAAATTGTTACAAGTTGTGTATTAAAACTAAGGTGGTCATTACATAAATTACTGTAATAAATAGAGTGAAACCAAATCCTTAGCTTTTGTTGGTCCTTTGCTACTGTATTGGCCCAAAAATAGGCCGCACCTTAAGTTTTAAACCACTTTCAGAGAAAAAAACAAAAATTCCCACTTAAATATGATCAGTGCGTAATAAATCATTTGAAAAGAAAAATTATTTACCGGTAGGTGCCTACATTTAAAATTAGGTTACTTAAATATATAAAATCACTTTAAGAGAAAAAAAAATCTCACTATTTACACTTAAAATGTCACTTGGAAATAAAAAAAGTAAGTTATTCATACTCGTAATTAAATCGTTTGGGGAAAAAAGGTAAGTTATTCATACTAAAAATGAGATCCCTTGGAAATTAAAAAATAATGATACACTTAAAATATGATCAATGAAAAAAATAGGCTAACAATGCGACACATTGAGAGGAATGAAAAATTATTCCTCACACATACAAAATTATTGTTCTCACAATCAAATAAATGTTGAGCAACATACTGAAAGCAAATATAGCTCAAAGTATTTAAGCTCCCTTTACCAAAAGAATATATTGCCGATAGAATACGCTGAAGAAACCAATTTTATTTTGGCAGCCATTATGGCTCAAATATTGTACACACATATAAGATAGTCATTCATCATCTATTTTTAAATAACTATGCCAACTGTCCTGGTTCATCTATTTTTAAATAATTTTGCCAACTATCAAGGCTTATCTATTTTTAAAAAGTGGTGGCTATTAACTTCGATATATATCGGTTTAACAACATGTGTATCCTATAGGTACAAAATTGAATGTGTATTATCTAAGAGTGCGATTATAGACCGCATTAGAGTTTTATAAGAGCTGTTTCTTGGAAAAAATGCGGCTTATTTTCGGGACAATACGGTACTTATGTATAGGTAGAGAACAGAGTTGTCTATTTGTAAATGAAATCGACATGTTTCTATGCTAACACAATCATCTGGAAACAAGATTAGTGTTATTGAATGAATTAAGCAAGTTCAAGCCAAAATGTCAAAAGGAACTTTACAAAGGAAGTTATCTTGTCTCGTTGACAGGTATAAATATTTTTTCATATTCTCGTCTCGAATTGAAAAGTGTGACTTGCTAATAGAGGCCAGAAGAAAGGAAGAAGATGTCACATTTGTGAATTAAATTTTCCCCACGTTTTTTCCTACTTGGGCTTTTTTCACTCATTTAATTATATATTTTCTACTATTCTATTATATTTCTATTTCCTCTTAGGTACACTATTTTTTCCAAGATTCAGATTTTAAACTATAGATAAAATAAGAATTTTAATTTGTAAAATCGCAGATTTAACCCAACTCTTAAAGAATTAAAAAATAGAGAATGTGATAGTGTAGAAAGACTGTTGTAATAAAGCAATACCCGTAATTCTGTAAACAGAAGATCGTGCTCCTACAAAAATTAGACTGTACATGAACCTTGTCACTCTACAGAAAGATGTCGTGAAACGTCTTTCACTTTTCCATTAATTTTTAATTTTATTTATTAGAGGTATTAGCATGCACTTTCTGAACCAACTGCTTAAATCAGCACACGGAAATTTCTATGAGCGAGGAGGCCTATAACTTTTCTTAGGAAAGGTATTTTCACACACCTTCCAGGGTTCTTTTGCATGCCACGATCACCATGGTACTGACGACTTTACTTCCCCTCCATAGGAAGTTATGCTACAAATTTTTATTGGTCAAGGAAAATCCATTGATCCCGGCTGGGTTTGAACCCAAGGACTTCGGGTCCTGAGGTGAACACTTTACCCCAAGACTACCAAGGAAGACTCCACTTTTAAAGTTAGCTTCTTTCTTTTCATAAGGTATTCCAGAGTTCAAACCTTGTGTGAGTCTAGAGGTGAATCCAGCAGCATCTCCCCGAATATTTCCCGGCAGTACTGGGCTATCTTGGCCTGCTGTCGAGGGTTGCAATGATTCTCAAAAGAGAGAATAACCGGGAAGTCCGATGTTTTAAATGCTGTGTCTGCAATGGCTTCTATCACATCCTAATAAAATAAAGAACACGATTGCAACATCTTTCAATTCATTTTACTTTAGTCAACAAAGGGAAAATGGCGCCAAACAGCTATTTTATATTAAACATTTAAAAGATTATAGAAGGGCAAAGCCTACAAACTTTCCAGAAAACTGTAGGCCTCAAAATTCACAGTTAAAAACACAATAAAATACATGATTATGAAAATTTTCTGGGAAAATTAATTTCTTTGTTCAGAAATAGAACACAGACACCTATATACTTATGTTGCCAGTTTCTTATTTATTTATATATATATATATATATATCTTTCTTTTTGCTTGGCTTCTGTAATTGACTGTTCAAACTTGTGTCTTGTCTCTTGGTAGAGGGATAGAATGTTGTATTTATATTATACTAGCAATCCCGCACGGCGTTGCCCGTGATCCACTGTGGTATAAGAATTATATAAGCCCACCCTCCTCCCATGGTGCTCGATTTCAAATAGAAACTTTATCTCTGAAACGTAATTCTAAAACCGATTAAGAATATTTTCTTCAAAAATTTTTTAAAATTAGCCTAATTAAAAAGCTAGTTATATATTTAAAAATCCAGCTTCAAGGTGCATTCAAACACCCCTTCTGTCCACCTATGTTAAAAATTTCAGATATCTGCGTGTCATAGATTTGGCCTGGTATCGCACACACACACAGACAAACACTTCCTTTTATTATTATAGATAGATTGAATTATTAAATTACCAGTTATTATCATAATTGTCTGTAAATAGCACCCAAATGTTTTATTGGGGAGAGGGATGTGTTTGAATCGGTATGTTTAGTTTAAACTTGCAGTTAAATGTCCTAAAATCACAAATATTCCAGTGAACCTCCATGTTTTCCTTGTTTTATTTCAGGAGCATGGCAACCCTGATGGTACATTAATTAATAAATCAATATAGAATTTTAAAATCTAAATTTATAAAGAATTGTGATGAGCAACGGTGAAGACTGGAGAAATCCTTACTTCAGAAATAATTATTTTATTGTTTTACATTATTTCGGAACTAAAAAAAATAGCTAAACAAAATAGACAACCTTAGCAGAAATGTCAGGTACGAAGGTGTAGCCATGCACGATGACCGGCTCCTCGGTTCGGCCGTTCCAGAAGTCTAGTTCGACACAGCGGCAGCCTGCCAGCAGGCACTGCCGATACATCTCCACTGATGATTTTCCCGTCAGTTGGTGACCTTAAGCATGCAAACACAACTTATATCTCAGATCAACAAGCAGATGAGCACATTATGGGTTCAAAACAAAATGTATCCTATTTTATTAAATATGGTGAATAATTGTGTAACACATTTAGTTTAGGGATGTGCGAGACTCAAAAATATCTCTTCTTGAAAGTTAAAAATGAACCTCTTAAATTCAAGAAATGATAAATTTACCTACCAGTGAGATAGGTG
This sequence comes from Timema douglasi, assembly GCA_901482245.1. NCBI lineage: Eukaryota > Metazoa > Arthropoda > Insecta > Phasmatodea > Timematidae > Timema > Timema douglasi. The sequence goes on along the minus strand of CABEEJ010001008.1, from coordinate 184,816 downwards.
TTGTGTGACGAGTTAATGAAGTAGTGTGACATAGGTTGGTCCATATCGTCGGACAGGTCAAACATTGACGGAGACATGATGGGGTTATCTTCACTCATGAGGTAGCGGAGGAAACCGTCTAAGCTTAGTTGGCCTGTAACAGAGTGTATGGTTATTATTTTGCGGCCCGCAGGAGATAAACATGATAAATATCAGTGCTGATCATGTTACAAGATGAGGCCCGACATTACTGGGAATGCCTTAAAAATTAAGATTAGCAACCAAAACAAACTTCAGTGTGATGATTAATGACCAAACAACTGACGCCTTCGCACAATTAAACCTTATTCATCCTTAACACATTAGTGTAATTAGTATTTAATGTGTTTCCCACTAAAAGTTTGATATACCTTTCTGCGAATTGTACTTGTTTGGCTCATACTGGGATATGAGGTCCTTGGCTCTTGTTGGGTTGGCGTAGGGATACAAGATCTCGTTCAGTCGGGGATCTCTTTGAGTGTGGTTTAGGAACTCAACAAACTGGGCCGCCGACATCGATTTGCGCTTCGATGATCCGCATCTGCCGTTAAAAATACAATCCTTGTAGACTTTCCTAGGTGACAATGCTTGTTATCGTTTGATAATTTATTATTATTCAACTGTGAGACAAATGAGATTAGATTCCAGATTTACTAATCCTAGTTAATAAATACACGAATTTACTAACGCTAATTAACAAATACATGGGTCAGGGTGACTACAAAATTTTTATCAAAGAATTCCCTGATTTTTTCCAAGTTTTCCAGACAACAATAAAAAAGCACCAATTTAACTTTTTATAGTTTTTCCTTGAGAATGTCAAGTTTTTTGTTTATTACATATCAAATATTTTTGAAAACAATCCTAATGGCTATCAAACATTTTTATAATTTATATTTGCAGTATTAAATTTTTAGATATATGTGGCCCCATGTAATTCTGTTATAAAACAAACCCTGTGTAACTACCTCATTTTACGACTTGTTTATATATTTAGGTTCAGAATTAGTCAAATATTTAATATATCTGACTTTTCCTTATTTTCGATTAAATTCCCTAACTACTTTTCCCTGTTTGTAGCCACCATGTGAGTTTACTAACGAAAGTTAATAAAAAAATCTGATAACTTTTTTATAGAAAATATATTCATTTTTACCCCAAATATCTTTTATATTTATATTTACTTGGCCTACACATGCAGTTTTCCTGGAAAAGACAACAGGATTGAAGCAAAATGCTGTTGTTGCACACCTCTTACGATACTTCAGCAAAGTTCAAGAGGAGTATGCCCCATTCTATACAAGCCTCATTACTCTGATGTGTATCTTTAAGAGTGAACTCAACTGCCAAAATTTCTTTTGTCTTCGATCGGCCTCTGTTCTTGCAATGGAAACTTTAAATACTACTCTCAATTGTTCTAATATCTTCTTAGAGTCCACTCTTTGTTGCATGCTTTCGGAAAATAAAACTTACAATGTTACTTACATTTCTTCGAATATCTTCTCGACTTCAGTTCTTTGTGTCATACTTTTGTAAAGGTTGAAAAAATCTTCAAATTGGAACTTTTGAAGGTTCAATGAGTCATTCTGGAAAAAACAAATAACATTTCTTAAAACAAATTTTTATTTATCTTTGATAGAGTGATTAATAAAAACATTATTAAAATAGTATATTCTGCAATGGACTTGTATCATAATAATCAACTTTTTTCAGTCTTCTCCCCTCACTTGCACAACTTCTGTTATCTGATCTTCTTATCGCTTTCTTCAGGGTAGCTACAAAACATATTTTACAAAATTCCTGACTTTTACCGGTTTTCCAGGCAACATTTTTCAATTTTCCCTGACTACTTTTTTCTAGTTTTAATGGTGTATGATGACTTTTATTTTATTTATAATTGATCACATATTAAAAAAGTGTATCTACTAAACATAAACAGTTTTATCAGTTATTTAAAAAATTAAAATGTTATTTTATTTAAGCATTATTGACTTTTGTTTTAGTGTTTAGTTGTGAAATTAATGGGATAATTTAGACATATTTTTTTAATTCCATGACTTTTCCCTTTTTCGCTGTAATCAAAAAATTCCCTGACTTTTCCAGGTTTTCAATGTTTTCCCTGTCTGTAGCCACCATGTTTCTTAGCCTCCTTTGCGGTCTTTTCCCTACATACTTCATGTCCATCATTTTCTTTGACACCCTATCCTTCTCCATTCTCATTACATGCTCAATCCATTTCAGTCTTGCTTCCTCTATTATTTCATATACTCCTTGTACCCCCACTCTTTTACGAATAACTTCATTCCAAATCTTGTCTCTCCTCGTGACAACTAACATGCTCCTCACAAACTTCATTCTCATGGCCTCCACTTTCCTAGTCTTTCTTACATTCAATATCCATTTCTGCTGCATATGTGACAATGGGTAAAAAGTGTGCTCTGTGGACTGCGAGAAAGTCTTATTACATTTTGTACAGTTGGGAAATGCGGGTTATGGTAGTCCATGTAAAAAACATTGCCCCTCGAAGCCAAAGTTTTAAAATTTAAAGTTGCCCCTTTTGCCTATTTTACTTTGTTTTTTAAATTGATTAATCTTACTGTTTATTCATTTTACCCTTTGTGCACTTTTAACACTTATTTAACCCTTTTACTCTTTATACACTAAACTGTTTCTTTGAGGCTAAGCAAGGTAATAAATGCAAAAAGATGTAATACGTGCAAGGTCAAAAACTGCAAAAATTTCCAAAAAGGACAAAAAGTTAAAAAGGGTTACATTGAGCTAAAATTGCAAAAAGGGTAAAATGGGTAAAAATTAATTTTTCAAAAATAAAAATGGTACTACTTTAGGGTAAAGAGGGTAAAAAGGGATGAAGGGGGTAAAAAAAAGGAAAAATGGGTTAGAAGGTTAAATGGGGCGAATGCAGTTGGAAAATGGTTAAATACTTTAGATTGGATCCAATTACAACCCTCTAACCACTAATTATTATTTATTCTGTGACATTTTTCTTTCTTTCTTTTTTTTTATTAGCACCAACCGGCAAGAGTTCCCAAGTATTGTGTATAGAGAAGTTATAACTTAATCTTCAAAATAGATGTCAGCTTTTAAAACATGTTCAGATTATAACTTTATTTTGACATTGTGTATTAGTCAGCCTACTTTTGTGTTTTGTATCACAATTCAAACCAATAAAGGATTAATATTCAAACAAAATTTAAGATTTAGTTACTATTCCCTGTACTTTATTCAACACAAATTTAACCTCAAAGCAAAATCAGTTTCATCAAAATGAACATCAGAGTCGTGTGGGCATATTTACAAATCAAACAAACACACAGTGCTGGTAAACTGTTAACTTACCTTACCAGATGGCATCCCTGAAATATCCAGAGCCTTTTCCACTTTTTTACGGTCGTCTTTGTTCTGAGCAAACATCTTGACAATGCTGCAACATTTTAATAATGAGTAAATATGTTTTATGATCTGTATTATAATTGTATTTTGCCATTTTTATTGGATTATAGCATAAGGAAAAAAGAATGAGCATTGCAAGTGTTAAGGCACTACAGCCAGATATATCTACACTTTTCAACTATTTCAAATCATGGGAAAGTGGAGGTGGGGGAATAAATATAAGGACAAACACACCTTTGACTATGTCCAAAAGGTCTAAGATGATATGCTGTCTACAAACTAAATTTTTGGGTGTGCCACTGGACACAAAATTAAGGGTTTGAATCCCGATTAGGTATTTGTACAAGAAGTTGTTTTTTTCCATCCGTTCTGCACGCTAGCATTTCCTATACACTACTCTTCTCACCGTTGAAATGCTTAACTTACAGATATGCCAAAACTTAACGATTTAAATTTTAATGAAATGTAAAAAGTAAAATCTATGGAAAAACAAAAGTAAACTTGGTCTGTAATTAATTTGAATCTGTGTTGGGTCTGTGTTCTCACCATGTAATTCTTTAATTGAATTCTTTTAGTGAATGTTAAATATTGTCTATCAAGACATAAGTGTATAATGCAATGATAATCTGTTTATTTAATACAACTTAGACACTATGATTAAGTTCATTTGCAGACAACTTGAAGACAAGAGGGGGGTCTAAGCTATATAGTGGATTTGTGGCATTGTCGGGAGTGAGGACAGTTATAATATATATTATAATTTGGAGGTCCTTAGGTTTTGATACATGAACAGCAAGGACAGATATTTAAAGAGACTGAACCAGATTTATATATATATATATATAGAAGCAACATAGACACTAAACCGTGTAAACTCACTTTTTGATTGGAATCTTGCCAGCCTTGTCTATTGCCAGTGTGAGTTTAGTATGAGCTTTTAACAGAAACATAATGGCCGAACTGTTGAGTTGGGGGAGGTTGTAGGCTAGCTTCAATATCTCGTCGGTCCATAGCTAGAACAACAGATAGAATGATATATAAAACAAACAACTTAAAGTGGCATTTATCATCGACAAAGAAACCATTTAGAAGTCTTAAACAGAATGAGAGTATACAACAAATTGATGGGATGTATGAAGGGAGGGTGGGGAGAGGGAGGATAACCAGCTTTTGAGCACAATTCAATTTTGTTTTATTTAACATGGCCAATACTTACTGTCAGTCTCTCTTATATATTTTTAGCACCACAACTTACTACCCATTCGGATTTTATACACACGAGGAAGGTTTAATTTAGAGGGAGTGTACCCAAATGTGTGTAGAAGGAGAGGGGCACACAATTTAGGAAAGATCACCTCCAGTACACCTAAACAATATTCGAACCCCAATATACACATCATCGGCAGTACGGTCCATTGCGAAAGTGATACCTTAGACTGTACAACTACTAAAGAGTGTGTTACTCTCTTGGCTCAATAAAATAAAAATTAAATGTATAATGAACATTTTTAAGAATTCTTAGTTATAAGATGGTGGTCGTCGATTGGAGTCTGAACATTTCAATCGGCCATACTAATAAGATTGACTGAAGGATGATGTATTTTTTAGTCACAATTAAGATGATATTTTTATATAGTTGGACTAAGTCCTTACTTGTGCAATTTCCCTCTTTGTGCAGCAGAAATTGGCAAATGTGAGATTGACAAAGTCTGCCCCGTGACAGATTGTGACAGTTTTCTCCTCCAAGGTGTCTTGCGAGCCCATAGTGACGATCTGGCGCAGCTTTGGGTCCTTGGGGATCTTGGCGTACTTCCCTGTGCGGGCATCTCTGATAGTTGCGATGTCAAGCATGTCCATTTCCTAAATTAAAGATACATGAAAACTGCGTTTGAAAGAAATACTACATGTCTAAAACACAATTTTTAACTTTAGCTTTGATTTATATAATTTTAATTATAAAAATAAAAGCTATGAAATGTACTTTTTTAGAACTTTTCATACATATTTTTAGTGAAAGAACTTCTAACATTCTAGCTCCATACTGATAAAGCAAGTAATTTTAGTGCAATTGATGTTATCCATTTTTGATGCACCCATTGACCGGAAATTGGCCATTAGTGCCGAATTACGAAATGGTTTATTACACTAAAGACTTCACCCAACATTTGTGAAGATAGATTTTAAAAAAAACTTAAGATATCTTTTAAAATAATACCAACATGAAAAGGAAATTGGAGAACAAAAAAGTGCACACTTATAAATACTAGGTCTAATGAAATACAGAATAATAATATAAATATACAAGAAGTTCATCCTAAATGCATAAGAAGTCCATTCCAAAACTAAAGTAATTTTTGAGATACAGGCTATTTGAATATTGACTAAACAATAGTGTAGAGTTGTTCAGTGGATTTTGATTCTTGAAGATGAACGTTCTAATTTGAGTAGAACCAATAGTTTGATTCGATAGATGAACAGCACTTTTTTTCCTCATTACCTTAAATGGTGTGGCCAATAACCTTTAATGGGCTAATCTTACCATAGAAAGAATAGATTTATGGAGCATTTGAATAGAAATAAATGATAAGAATTGTGTTGTGAAAAACCTACATGAAAAAGATTTAACATAAACATTTGAGCTATACCGGCCAAGCAGCAGCTGTTTGTTGGCGATGATAGTGTCAACTTTTGCGGGTAGAGGGTGTCATGTGGTCAGCACAACAAACCCTCCTGTTGTTAATCTCAGTTTTCTAGACCAAAGTTGCTACTTTTTCATTCAAGTAGCTCCTCAATAGTCCTCACGAAGCTGAGTTGACCCTGTTCCAGAAGCACCGCTTCACAGAAAAAACTGGAAACGCTGGGGATTGAACCCTGAATCTCTGGATCTGTAGCCAGGAACTCCTATCACTCGACCACAGAGGTATTGATAGTACAATTATACCAAAAGTGAGAGCCACATATAGCATGACCTGAAGTATTAATATGTGAAAGTAACTTTTCTAGCGTCAGATAAAACCCTCTGACTAGAGTACAAATAGTAGTTAGTAGTAAAAGCCTTATTGCAACCTGTTGACACATGACCCTGATCTTTTGAGTCAGTGTCAGACAAACGTGTCATGCCAGCGATTACCTTGTTCTGGTCCACCCAGTGAAGGTAGAAACCATGCTTGTCCACTCTCAAGGTCACAGGAGTACCAACGCCAGAGTCCTGGACAACAAAACATCAATTGGAAATTTATTAGTATACATAATAGACGTTCAAGAGATAAAAAAAAAAAAGAAGCTATATGGATTTGTCCTTCCTTTAGCTAATAAATACCAAGACAAACTTCTTTTTTTCTTTTAAATTTTTCGATTCTATTAATATTTTGTCTTCTATAATTTTTTTTTAGCACAGCTCTCTTACTACCTGTTCAGGCTATACGGAATGTAAAAATTATGCTAATCAGTTAAGGATGAGCAATGTTGAATTAAGAGGAAGTATAGTCTATCTGCTTTTGTGTAGAAAACCATTTAGGAAAAACCACCCTCAAAACACCCGACGGGGATTCAAACCCCAATCTCCTTATCGTTAGGACCTTAATCTATTGCAACCTAAATAAGTTTCTAAAATGTTGCCTTCTCATATGGTGAAAGTAATGTAATCATGAAAATGTTTGATCTTGTAATTATTTGTCCTCGAGCCTATGTCTGTCTATTCCTGGGGTTATATCCGAAATTACTTGATGGATTTTGTTCAAACTTAATATTTAGATGTTATATCGCCATGGCTTTAACCATTTGTTTTAATTTTATATTGAAAATGTGTTTAGTATAGTTATCAAATTTTAAAATGTTTATCCGTAATTACTATAGACAATTTGTGTTGAAATGTTTTTTTAAGCTTGTGGGGTTTTTCCATTGTTTTTTTAAGACAAACTTTTTTTCCCCTGTGTTTTACCGGTTTTCGTAGTAGCCCTAACACTGCATCAGGTCATGATTTAACCTCAACCATTAATGTCGGAAATAATGTACGTGTCAGACATTATCTTCTAAATAAACTGCCAATATGTACCTTCCCGTGGTTATGTTAATTTGTCCTAATTAGTAAGTGTAAGGTAGAAAGGTGGCTGCGTTATCTGATAGCTCGTGATCTTAGTAAATACAAAAAAATCACACATTTGTAGCCGACGATTTCCACACACCCCTCATAGACTCTGCCTTAAAATATAAGTGAAGAATGGCCCTGGGCACAGGACGAATACTGGATAGCTCAGTGGTTAGAGCAATGGCGTACTAGGTCAAAGGTCCTGGGTTCGATTCCCGTGTCCAGGTGTCATTTTTCAATTTTCACAATATGATATCTAGATGCGAGTAAATCCTCACTAAAACAAATATAGTAGCTTTGACTATTTGATCCTTAACAAAGTAGAGTTTACAAGTTGGCAGTGATTTTAAGCCATTGTAGATATGTGACCCACTCTCTTCTTACAAGATCACCCCCAAACTATGCCAAAAATCTCAATGTGTTATTCAGGGATAAAATTATATAATTATAATGATTATATATATATATATATGATTCAGATTAATTCAAAAAATAAATATTTGATGACTAACCATAAATTATTTGTGATTGGTACTAAATTTGTGAAATAATAACAGGTCACAATATCCATGTAGTATTTGTATTGTCCCCTGTTTTTTTTCTATTGAAAGTTTGTTTAAGGTAAAATTAGGTGATGAGTAATAAACTATAGTATCTTAATCGACAAACTTTTTTAGCACAAATAAAACATATATCCACTTATATACTTGTATAGAAATCAGTAAAAGAAAAAGTTGTTAAGGCCCTATTGATATATATACATTTAATACTTTTTACACTCGACTTGAAGGGGCAAAAATATGAAATAAAGAAAAAGAAAGGTTACTTACACACTAATATTACACTAAACTAAATTTAATCATTGAAATTATCAATTTAACCCTGAGAAAATATTATAAATGTAACATGCGGTAACCCACTCCAGTGAGCGCATGGTCTAAGGTGTCACTCTTAAAAAACTTCTGATGACAGGGAGATCAGGGTTTGAATCCTGGTTGGGTAAACCGAGTTTTTTCTTTTTTCTAATGGTTCTTTCCTCTTATACAAACATAAATGTAATTAGTATATATGTGTGCAGTCCAAAAGCGTAGTGATACGTAGTGCTAAAAACAACATGCAGTAAAGGTTATGAACCTTTAAATATACAATGAAATGGATCCCATAATTTGATAATAAAAAGTAACACAGCCCCACAGAGATAAAACATGACTAGCAGAGTTTTAGAACTCATTACGACACACAAGGTTTTGATGGTGATCCCACCATTTTATTAAAAGCCCCAATCCCCAATATCCTTGTGTTTACAACATCTTTTACCACTTGTTGATTAAACACCATGGCCACTACGATGGCAATAAAAGCAATAGCCTGCGAAGCTAGATGTGTAATAGTTTGCTTAGCTATGGCCTCGGAGGGCAGAGTCCAATCCTCGGAAAAGTGTATTGGGGGTGGATTTTTTTACAATGGTTATGCCTCATTATCTCGTCAGGTGCATAATGATTTTTTTACGTCTATTACTATTTCCAGCCTGTGGCCTGGATCAGTTTTTTATTCAAGTCGTGTATTTTTTCGCTACCGGCTGGCTAGGCCTGTCGTAGCTTCATTTACCTTATAATCTAACTTAAGACTATCTTTAACGTGTTGGTGATACATCACTATAGTGGTGCCACACATCCCTGGACATTGATGCCCAGAGCAGTTTCTAGGTCAGTACCTAAAAAGCCCCAACCCCCTCACCTCGAAGGTTGGGATCATCCAGATCAGGTCGGATACCCAGGGAGGCGAGAATTAACTCCTCCTCCCCTTCCAATCACTCACTGTTTGGACCGGCGCCGGGTACTTGTGCCTCCCACCTATCCAGGGTGGTAACCAAAGCTATTTACTTCTGCTCACAAGGGTGACCTTGCGATATCCACCCTTTCACGTGTGTAGGGGAATGGGATTACGCCCATTGTGCGTGGGAAAGTAACCTCCCACTCCTCGTGCGTACAAGTGGAGGCGCCCATGTTCTAGCCCATGCACTACTAACTGTCCAGGTTAGCACCGGAGCTCCAAAACGGCTCACCGCACAAATGGCAAATCCCAGAATCCCAGGAACCCAAATCCGAAGGCCTGAACCCCACCATGCTGCCAACGCCATCACTCGTCGGTGATTAAACTCACTGCCCCACAGAGTCCAACCCATTTCTGGGCCGCCACCTCGAGCAAGCTTTTTACGTGGGCTTTCGGCCCAGCCCTGTGTACTATTTATAAAAAAGCAGTCTAATGGAGGCATACCAGTTCATAGGGCCACTCCGAGCACCTGTAGGTAACCGATGCAAGCATCATTCTCTCTGGCACGACTAACTTAAGACTAGGAGAGGCACAACATTCAGTCCCCGGCCGTTAATTTATCAATGTAAAGAGGTAAACCCCATATTTTTATCAATGATAAATTTTCAGCCATGTTGGGAATCACACCCGGGACCCTTAGCTCAATAGGCAGACTCGTTAATGACTGAGCTAAGCTGTCAGACAGGAGAATACCGTAATGATATGGTTTCTTAAATATCCATACTCATCATCAAAGTAACTACCGGTAGATATATTTATATTTAAAGTGATAATAGAGAGCACACTGGCAAAAAGTTTAAATTTTACAACCAAGTCAGCCTTGGAGTCATATTTATAGTCTAGTCCCAAGAATTAAATCAATCTCCCAGAATATGAATAATAAGTAGTTTAGTGGGGATTAGCTGACGTCCGAATCTCGATTATATATAAGGCCCTAAGGCTCAGATTTCAGAGGTGACTTATTACGCTCGCCAAGTTTTCAACTAGCTAGTCTTCTCCCAAAATTGGGTTACTTTTCTTAAAGAATTATGATAAATTGATCTACTACTAAACAAAATTAATAAACCACACAGTATTATGTATATGCATATGTAGGCCTATACAATTTTTTTTTAGATATCTTTGAATATCGAAGCTCTCAAACCACAATAGGATTCAAGGAATCGAGGATTTGAGCTTCCCAATTCTAATTATATAATGAAATAACATGTGTATATATGTAAGCGTCAGTTTGGTTATTTAACTGGTTTTTTGTTTAGGAACCAACACCTATTTCAATTTCTGTAAAGTCGGTTCTCAATTTACTCGATAATTAGTTCAATCAGCAGTTTAATTATTTATATAAACGCATATGAGTAACGTAAACTGAATATATTTGAGACTAGCAATCCCACACGTCGTTGCCCATGAACCACTGTGGTATTGTGTTAGAAATAGCCAAATTAAAAAGCTAGTTAAAAATCCTGCTTTAAGGTGCATTCGGACCCCCTCACGTACACCTATGTTAAAAATTGCCGTAGATTTGGCTGGGCATCGCAAACAAACAAGCAAACACACAGACAAACACTTCCTTCTCTACACTAATATTATAAAGAGGAAAGATTTGAGGTTGTATGTCTAATGGTGCACCGGATGAGGTATTTTATAGCTAACCATATCCCACAGAAAGATGAAAAATATGGTGAACTTCACAGTACGTAAATTTATTGTGTATAACAGTCATCTTTATTTGCTCCTTGAATAATGTTTTTATTATCTCTTAGATTTATGATTTGATTTTTTTTTTACATAAGACAGACAAAATTCATATTGATTTATAGGGTTGTACAGTATGATTAAGTAGTATTTACAACAAAGAACTGAAATAATAGTAGTGCTAACTTTTTTAATTAATTAATAATAATAATAGTGATGGTGCTGCTGCTGATAATAATATTATTATTATTAGCACTGTGTCTTACTACCCGTTCGTGTTGTACGCACTTACTATAATGTGTAATGGTAGGGTGATTGTGAGACAGTTTAACGTGGGATCCGAACCACGGTGGAGGCTTGGCATTCCACACATTCACGAGTTGTGATTAAAACACGTATTGTCAGAGGTGAAGGAAGGGTTTGGCAATCAGATATAGTGATAATAATAAGTGATGGTGATGATGATGATTATAATAATAATAAGTATAATACAATTTATGATTGCATGCATTTGATTTCAAGGTCCACATGCCAAGGGGTAATTAGAGTCATTTTGGGAGATTTTAATGAAAAATACCCCACCAGATATACACATTGAATAAAATAATTACATCTTGAGTGTAATACGACCAGCGTCCACCAGACGAGGTGCCCCTATGACCAGACCTAATGGGAAATATGTTCTTGATCGGCAATAAAACGTATCCTTAAATAGGAAAAGACACAACACTTTCATTTGATGGCATATCTTTAAGTACAAACTGACCCTAACATTTTAGTAAGAGCTTATGAAAGGTCTTATTTTACACATCATAATACCACTATTTAGTAAGATTCTGGAAGAAAAAATATACTCAAGAACGTCCTTCTTAAAAAAAATTAAAGTATATTTAATATTACTTAACATTTTTCAGCCAATGATTCATCAATTATTATCTTAGGTTAGGGTCAAACTTGCGACCAAAACACCGCAGCTTACACAGCAGTCTTTTCTCATTTTTCAATTATTTGAGGTATTTTACATGTGTTTTCTGAACCGACTGCTTATATCATCACATGACTTATAAACTAACTTAATCTATAATACACACAAAATCCAGACCCCCCCAGCCGTTAATTTATCAATGTGAAAGGGTAAACCCTCATTTCATCAACTAATACTTTTTCAGCCGTGCCAGGAATCAAACCTGAGACCCTTAGCTCAGTATAAAAACACACTACAGACTTAGTTAAAGTGTTGGATCACAGTCTTGTTAAATATGTGAGTGGCCCTAATATGCGACTACTGCCTAACAACAGCGACCTGGTCGCAAAAACGGGTGACTATGGGTCACCCGTAAGAATATTGTGGTGAGATTTTGTTGATGAAACCAAGTTGCAAGTATGACAGTGCCCTTAGTCAAAACCATTTTATAACTGGTTAACTTGTCGGTGATAAGAATTTTATTTCAATCATTTATGAATTAAATGAAAAATTATACCCGTAAGTGCAAATGTTAACATTATAAAAAAAGTGTTTGTGTTCAGATCAAGATGTTACACAAGTCAAGTGAGACATGTGTATATATTTGGTTGGTAAATAAACTGAGGCAAACAATGAAAGTGACAGGGGAAAGATTATATTAACTGTTGCTCTAATAAATTACTTTGTTCGAGAAACAAGAGCAAAACCTAAACCAAGGCAAGACTTGAAAAATACTTTGGAAAACTGAATAACTTTCTTTTTTTAAATATTAATATCATACATTTTTTCTTTTAAAAAACCCCGTATATATCTTCTTTTTTATTAAATCTATTTTACCTAAATACAGCACTGTTAGCTTGACATAGCTATGTTCAAAGGAGCTTAAAAACTTTACATTATGCTTCTACTAAAAATTGCAACACTTAATTAATCTATGGCACTAGGAACTCGAAATTTCATTACCACACTTTCAAAAGTATTCCACCTATACTTATCTTGAGCTAGTTAAATTCAGTCCACCTCATTAGGCATACAACCTATCTCTATCATGAGCTAGTTCTAACCAGTCTGCCTCATTACAACCTATCTCCATCTTGAGCTAGTTCTATCTAGTCTCCCTCATTACAACATATCTCTATATTGAGCTAGTTCTATTCAGTCCACCTCATTATAACCTTATCTCTATCTTGAGCTAGTTCTATCCAGTCCTCCTAATTACAACCTATCTTTATCTTGAGCTAGTTCTATCCAGTCCACCTCATTAAACACTATCCCTATCTTGAGCTAGTTCTATCCAGCCCCCTCATTACATCCTATCTCTATCTTGAGCTAGTTCTATCCAATACCCCTCATTACATCCTATCTCTATCTTGAGCTAGTTCTATCCAGTCCACCTCATTACAACCTATCTCTATCTTGAGCTAGTTCTATTCAGTCCCCCTCATTACATCCTATCTCTATCTTGAGCTAGTTCTATCCAATCCCCCTCACTACAACCTACCTCTATCTTGAGCTAGTTCTATCCAGTCCCCCTCATTACAACCTATCTCTATCTTGAGCTAGTTCTATCTAGTCCTCCTAATTACAAACTATCTTTATCTTGAGCTAGTTCTATCCAATCCTCCTCATTACAACCTATCTCTATCTTGAGCTAGTTCTATCTAGTCCTCCTAATTACAAACTATATTTATCTTGAGCTAGTTCTATCCAGTCCCCCTCATTACAACCTATCTCTATCTTGAGCTAGTTCTATCCAGTCTGCTTCATCATTAGATCCTATCTCTATCTTGAGCTAGTTCTATCTAGTGCTCCTAATTACAAACTATCTTTATCTTGAGCTAGTTCTATCCAGTCCCCCTCATTACAACCTATCTCTATCTTGAGCTAGTTTTATCCAGTCTGCTTCATCATTAGATCCTATTTCTATCTTGAGCTCGTTCTATTCAGTCCACCTCATTATACCCTTATCTCTATCTTGAGCTAATTCTATCTAGTCCTCCTAATTACAAACTATCTTTATCTTGAGCTAGTTCTATCCAGTCCCCCTCATTACAACCTATCTTTATCTTGAGCTAGTTCTATCCAATCCACCTCACTACAACCTACCTCTATCTTGAGCTAGTTCTATTCAGTCCACCTCATTATACCCTTATCTCTATCTTGAGCTAGTTCTATCTAGTCCTCCTAATTAAAAACTATCTTTATCTTGAGCTAGTTCTATCCAGCCCCCCTCATTACAACCTATCTTTATCTTGAGCTAGTTCTATCCAGTCTGCTTCATCATTAGATCCTATCTCTATCTTGAGATAGTTCTATCCAGTCCACCTCATTACAACCTTATCTCTATCTTGAGCTGGTTATACCCAGTCCTCCTCATTACACCCTATCTCTATCTTGAGCTAGTTCAATCCAGTCCACATCATTACACCCTATCTCTATCTTGAGTTAGTTATACCCAGTCCTCCTCATTACAACCTATCTCTATCTTGAGCTAGTTCTATCCAGTCCTCCTCATTACAACCTATCTCTATCTTGAGTTAGTTCTATCCAGTCCTCCTCATTACAACCTATCTCTATCTTGAGTTAGTTATATCCAGTCCTCCTCATTACAACCTATCTCTATCTTGAGTTAGTTCTATCCAGTCCTCCTCATTACAACCTATCTCTATCTTGAGTTAGTTATACCCAGTCCTCCTCATTACAACCTATCTCTATCTTGAGTTAGTTATACCCAGTCCTCCTCATTACACCCTATCTCTATCTTGAGTTAGTTATACCCAGTCCTCCTTATTACACCCTATCCCTATCTTGAGCTAGTTCTATCCAGTCCCCCTCATTACACCCTATTTCTATCTTGAGTTAGTTATACCCAGTCCTCCTCATAACACCCTATCCCTATCTTGAGCTAGTTCTATCCAGTCCCCCTCATTACAACCTATCTCTATCTTGAGTTAGTTATACCCAGTCCTCCTCATTACAACCTATCCCTATCTTGAGCTAGTTCTATCCAGTCCACCTCATTACACCCTATCCCTATCTTGAGCTAGTTCTATCCAGTCCACCTCATTACACCCTATCCCTATCTTGAGCTAGTTCTATCCAGTCCACCTCATTACACCCTATCCCTATCTTGAGCTAGTTCTATCCAGTCCACCTCATTACACCCTATCCCTATCTTGAGCTAGTTCTATCCAGTCCACCTCATTACACCCTATCCCTATCTTGAGCTAGTTCTATCCAGTCCACCTCATTACACCCTATCCCTATCTTGAGCTAGTTCTATCCAGTCCACCTCATTACACCCTATCCCTATCTTGAGCTAGTTCTATCCAGTCCACCTCATTACACCCTATCCCTATCTTGAGCTAGTTCTATCCAGTCCACCTCATTACACCCTATCCCTATCTTGAGCTAGTTCTATCCAGTCCACCTCATTACACCCTATCCCTATCTTGAGCTAGTTCTATCCAGTCCACCTCATTACACCCTATCCCTATCTTGAGCTAGTTCTATCTAGTCTCCCTCATTACAACCTATCTCTATATTGAGCTAGTTCTATTCAGTCCACCTCATTATAACCTTATCTCTATCTTGAGCTAGTTCTATCCAGTCCTCCTAATTACAACCTATCTTTATCTTGAGCTAGTTCTATCCAGTCCACCTCATTAAACACTATCCCTATCTTGAGCTAGTTCTATCCAGTCCCCCTCATTACAACCTATCTCTATCTTGAGCTAGTTCTATCCAGTCCTCCTCATTACAACCTATCTCTATCTTGAGTTAGTTATACCCAGTCCTCCTCATTACACCCTATCTCTTTCAGCTCTATTCTAATGTTATCCTCCCATCTTCATCTAGGTCTTCCCATTGGGTTTCACAGTCAATACCTTGATTTAGACTCTTCCATCTGCGCAGCATGTACCACCCACAGTAATCTACAAGACTTGATTATCCTAAGAATGCCTTGTGATGAGTACAGGGTATGTAACCAATCAGTATGTAACCTCTTCCACTCCACATTAGCCTCATCCTTTTTAGGACATATTATAATCATTAATATAACAAATCATAGGTGAATCAAGGGGTGTGTTTCATAAGCACCAATATTGAAAAGTAGTGTCAAAATTGTAATGTAATTAATACAATTTTGTTGTTTAGTCTCCTTTTATTGTTTGTATGTACTAACAAAATAAAGAGATGAGTGTACTATATTAGTACCACCCATATCGGTAGACACACATACTAAACAACAAAATATAACTAAACAATGATGATAACATTTTCACCAACCCCTAGCAATTGAATGGTGCGTTCAGATTTTCAAAAAAGCATGTTTATTTTAAAAATTTATGCAATTTCATATATATTATCATTATTATTATTATTATTATTATTAGCACCGCGTCTTACTACCCGTTCGGGTTATACGCACTTACGCTAACGTGTAATGGTAGGGTGATTGTGAGATGAAATGGAGGACCTACAGTTTAACGTGGAATTCGAACCACGGTGGAGGCCTGGCATTCCCCACATTCACAAGATGTCTTGTCAGAGGTGAAGGAAGGGTTTGGTAATCAGATAAATTTATGCCGGGACCGGGGATTGAACTCCGGCCACCAGCATAGAAGTCTGACACATTACCCCTAGACCGCCAGGTCACCACAATTTCATATATAGCCTACAATATTATTTATTACCTTATGTTGAAAAGGATTTAGTGCTTTAAAATTCCACGATAAAGTCAAAAACTACATGTGAGACTGTAGGTTGCAAGACAGTTAATTTTAAAGGCGTATATACAAACCAGTGGATCAAAAGAGGAAATAACTCTGATCCCCCCCCTCCCTCGTCATGATTTACGTCACGATCATGGCCAACAAATGGTGTTATTTATGAAATGTTTGTATTGTCTTCTGACATAGCCGACCAAGCTGAGCCTTTGAGGATGATGGACATGACACAAACAAGTGAAATGTAACATATGGACGCACACAGTGTTAACATACTGTTTATAGGGACCACCGGGGGAGAATTAACACGTTGTGATGGCTGAAATAAAACTTTAAGCATACACTCGATGAAAATCTGGACTGCATCAAAGGTAATTGTTTTCCTTAACATTGGCACTCAAGTGAAAACAAATTCGATGTGTGTGTGTATATACTTTTCCAGGAATGAGGGTGGATACAAGGAGTACATGATATAATGGAAGAAGCATGTCTGAGATGGTATGGTCATGTAATGAGGATGGAAAAAGAGAGGATACAACAGAGAATGATGTAACAGCAGATGAAGACCCCAAGAGAGGCCAAGAAAGAGACGGAAGGAGCAGATAACAGAAAGTGAGCAAGTGAGAGGAAAAGAATGGAAGCAATTAAAGGATAAAGAATGGTGGAAGGATAGATAAAGTTGGAGACAAATTTTTTGACCTGGCCACAGGCTGGAAACAGATGATGGTGATGATGGTGATGATGGTGATGATGATGCTGATATTGCTTGTATGAGCAACTGCATTTTTATGAATAGAGTTATACTTTTTTTTTATCAATATGGACATTTTAAACACAATTTCAATACTTGGTATAGATCCCAATTTAATTTTAAAATTGACCAAACCTATGGCTTTAAATTGGTACCTAAGATTGAAAAATAAATAATATGGTTCATTACACATATTTTCTCACTCCTTTGCCTAAAATTGGAGATATTTACTCAAAACTAGTAAAATATGTGCGACACAATAGTTATACATTGTTGTAAAAATATTCCAAAAAAGAAAATAAATGAATTAATACACAATGTTACAGAAACATATTGAGAAAAAAAGTAGCAACTAGGTTCATCAAAGAGCATAAATATCAATTTCACAGAACTCAATTTAAAAAAAATATATTTACCAATATTTCAGAAACTTACCTATAGATTGGTTTTATAAAAATATATTTCAAATAAATGTTATTTTTTATTTTTAATATTACTACAACCCGCCTCGGTGGCGTAGTTGGATAACACACTAGTCGTGTTGAGCTCGACTGCTGAGGACGGGGAGATCGAGGTTCGAATCTCGGTCGGGTGAACTGGGGGCGGTTTTTCCTAAATGGTTTTCCACTCTCCCTTCATGCAAATGCGGGTTCACTTCCTCTAATTCATCCTTCCCAATTCCTAGTCCATTACAGTAATTAGTACTTAAAGCGTATAACCCGAACGGGTAGTAAGACGCGGTGCTAAATATTATTATTAATAATATTACTACAACTTTGCAATTACAATTTATTTATTAGCTATTTTAAAGAGTTGCGGAAATATGATCAAAGTGGGAAATTAACACTATGCCTGTATGTAAAGTAAACCCCTAACCTCAAAGTTTTAGGCTCGCATGGGAATTTAATCAAAAGTGTTAGAACCGATTTTGACAAAATTGACTTTTTTTTTCCTCTTTTCATCCTTAAGTAAATTACCACTAATTTTAGGGTTGGATATAGTTCCAAAAACACCTCTGAGGATTCTTAAGAAAGCCCTTTAATTTATACCAAGTTTCAGCCCAATCATTAAAATGGTTTCAGTTCTTGTACCAGTAGTAACAGACAACATTGTGAAAAATACTTTTTTGGGTTCAGTAGGTTATGAAACGTTGACATCCATTAAAATCTTTAGTTCAAGTTTTTATACTCCCATAATACTGTACTTTCTCTACCCGAGGAATGTGAGACAGTAAAACCTAATTTAATCAACAATATATTTTCTGGCCAGGCAGGTAAATGAACCCAGGGTGTTTAGCTAGGTTGGTAGATGACCTACCAACTGAGTCAAGTTACTATATGTCATCTTTATATTATAACCCCTCATTAATTATTTAAATAAAATTTTACAGGCTGTAAAATGTTGAACCTGTGCAGAGTTATTATTATTACTGTTAGGGTCTATTGACCACTTATAAACATTAAAACAATTCCAAGCTACTTGCTTCGGTGGCCGCATGGTCTATGCCACTACTCATGCAGTAAACTAGACTGTCGATGACGGGGAGATCGAGGTTTGAATCACAAGTGAGGTGTACTGAGGGTGATTTTTTCATTCTCTCCATGCAAATTTTGGTACACTTCCTCTAAAATATAGCCATCCTCATCCTTAAAACCATTAGCATAATTAATACATAAGCATTTAACCCAAATGATTATTAAGGCGCAATGCTAAAAAAAATAATCCATATTAATCATAGAAAAAGGCTCTTAAATTTTTATTTTTTTATTTCCGAGACTGATTATATTAGCACATGATAATTTCTATGAGCGAGCGAAAGAGTCTATCAATTTTGCAGGAAAAGATATTTTTACATACCTTCAAAAATTCTTTTACATACCCCAATCAACATTATACCTATGGCTTTACTTCCCCTCTGAAGGGAGTTGTGCTATCGGTTTTTTATCGCTCAAGAAGAATCAGTCGATCCTGGTTGGGTTTGAACCCACCAACATTGGGTCCTGAGGCGAGTGCACTTTACTTTCATAGCTCATTTTATGAATGTACTTAAGTTCAAGAACAGTTCCGAATGTTGTCAAAATAATCACCAAGTTGTAACCTACACTTTAAAAGTGGCAATAAAGATGACCGGGCTAATTTTTACCTGTCTCAATTCTCCCAAAATTGTCTAGAACATTAGAAATAATAGTTAAGAAAATACACTAGTAAGATAAAATTCTGCTAATAGTTTTACAGATACCGGTTCTATCGATTTAAAGAAAATACTTACATAGTGAATAATCAGTCAACACATTTATGCAATTAAAATAAACATTAGTTGAGCGAAATAATTATGCCGCTTCTATACATAAACTGGAAAAAAGCAGTTATCTTTTTATTTTTTAGATTACTTGAGATGTTCAAAGTGCACTTTCTCAACCAACTGACGATATCAGCACACAACTTACAAATTAACTTAAATATAGAACAGACACAACATCCAGATGTTAATTCATCACTGTGAAAGGGTAAACCCACATTTCTTCAATAATCAATTTTTCGGCCATGTTGGGTATCGAACCCGGGACAACTTAGCTCATTAGCTCAATAGAAAAACAAGCATTACCAACTGTGATAAAGGGTCAGACAGGTATCTGTGCTATATCACTAAAATGGTCCCATAGCTTCTCAAGTACTAATTTAGAAAAGTTTATTAGTCTACAAAATTACTAAAGTGACAAAAATGTTTATTGAATAATGTATACCTCAAGGCTCAATCTTAGGACTTTGAATATTATCATCTAAAGCCACAATACTACCGTAGTTCAGATGCAAAATATTCTAAATACTATCAATATGGTTTGGCAAAAATAAATTACTGTTTTTTTAGCACAGTGTCTAACTACCTATTTGGGTTGTAAGCCTAAAGCTTAATGTTTTTATTTTGTTTTTATTATTTAGCACCATGTCTTACTACCGTTTGGGTTATACACTTAAGTACAAATTACACTATGGGCTAGGAATTGGAAGATTGAATATATAGGAAGTGAACCCACATTTGTGTGGAGGGAGAGTGGAAAACCATTTAGGAAAAACCACCCCCAGTTCACCCAATTGAGATTCGAACCTCGATCTCCCCGTCCTCAGCAGTCTAGCTCAACACGAAACTAGTGCATTAGCTAACTATGCCACCGAGGCAGGTAAATTTTACCCTTAACACATTGAAAACGAATTAAATAATCATAAACAAGTCCAGCCACAAAACTATTCATCAAAATTAGGCATATTACCAGTATTGAGTAATTAGTGCTAAGTATAGATCTATTTAGACTAATAATTGACCATAACATGATGTGGGATATACAAATTAACAGTAGGTATTAAGAAAATAAATTCAGATCATTAGGATATTAACCAGAATAAGGAATAGTTTTCATAAAAAATCACTCAGGAAGTGTATGTATAAGCCTATTACTATCCCATGGCACATACTCATATGTACATGCAATATGAAGTACTGGAACTATCGGTAGCCTATTGCAAATTTGATTTTTCTTAACACCACGCAAAACTACCTGTTCGGGTTTTACACTTAAATGTACCAATTACGCTAATGGTTTTAGGGATTAGGAAGGCTATATTTAAAGAAAGTGTACCCGCATTTGTGTGGAGGGAAAGTGAAAAATCGTTTAGGAAAAAACATGGTGTTTACTCAACTTGACCAATGAAATTCATGACTTTTCCCTGATTTCCTCTAATTATTTCTTAAAATTCTCGAACCAACAGTATATCACACCCTTCTAAGCCCTACCCTTTTTTTATTAATCTTTTTTATGAATAATAAGTTTTAATATTGAAAGAACTTTTTTTATTTGTATTAACATAGTCTACTAGGAATTATAAAATTATAAAATATATTACACAGCTACAAAAAAAGAAAGACAGTTTGAATCATATTGTAATTTACGGATATTAAATTAAATTATTATATTACACATTTGGATTAAAACAACATTTTCCCAGATTTTTGGTTGTAAATTACCAAATTCCAGACTTATTCCCATTTTTTCCCAACCACTTCAAATTCCTGGCTAATTCCAGTCTTCCTCGATTTTCCAGTAGCGGATTTAAGTTTGAGGACGCCCTAGGCCCGAGACGATATGGCGCCTTTTTTTTTTTGTAACAGTATATATATATAAACATATATATACATATATGTGTGTGTGTATAAAATAATGAAAATAATAACAATAATAATAAGAAATCTAATTCAGGTATAAATTAAACATTTATTTTTTTAACATAACAATTAAATATAGAATTAATAATAAATTGCTTGTAATTAAAATATAAATTATTTTTATCTGATTAATTTAGTCATCTTAAAAATGTTGGCGCCCCTCAAAATTTTCCGCCCTAGGCCCGGGCCTCACGGGCCTAAGCCTAAATCCGCTACTGCGATTTTCCCAGATGGTAAGACACCCTGTAAAAAAGAATCTCAGTAAATCTAACCGAGATTTGAATCTTGAGCTTTTCGTCATCAGCAGTCTAGTCTATTGCGTGAGTAGAGCTTTAGACCATGCAGTTGCTGAAGGCGATCTAGATTGTGATTCAACTCAACTTACAACACAATACTCCTTTAACCAACATATATATCCGTAGTAATATTTTACCTTTATATTTTAGCATTAGATCAAAGAATATTATAGAGCCTATTTGCTTTTAAAGTTATTCGAAAATGAATACACAGTAACAAACAGCTCTCTGATTACCATGAACACAACACACAAAATAGGCATGGCACCTATAGTGGTCTATAGTTTGTAATAATTCTATCAAATGTGGATAGCCCCGAATTATCCATCTCAAACTAATTATTTCATTAACAATGTTAAAAAACAATAACAAAATTGTTCAAATATAAAGTAGCCCAAAAGAATACGCTTGGATTCATAGACAGTGTATAAATGTTAAGTTAAGAATATAACTCAAATAATAAATTAGTAGTACCCGCATCTGTGGTTACATGGTCTAAGGCACTAGGTACTCTCACAATAAACTAAATTGCCGATGACTTGGAGACCGTGGTTCAATCCCAGACAGGTGTATTGAGGGCCATCTTTCCTAAATTGTTTCCCACTTTGCAAATGTAAGTGCATTCCTCTGAATTCAACATTCCTTGTTCATAGCCCATTAACATAAGTAGTACAAATGGGTGAGTGCTAATAAAAAATAAATTAGTAGCTAATTCTTAATCAAAATACTTGGTTTAAAAGGTGACTGGAAATATTGGGTAAGATTAGGTCTAGGCCTACTAGTAATATATAAATCTTGTATATACCGTTTGTAAAAAAGTTAAAATTTCCAAATAATGTTGTGAGTTTAGGCCTATTTCCTCATTTGTTTACACCTAACACACAAACTAAGCCACAGAAAATATTTGTGTCTTAAACATTTTAAAGTGTATGTTTTGGCAACTTATGTTGTCGCTAATATTAATTGTCAAACTTTACTTACAATACTTTGGTTAAGGAATTAATGTAATTTCAACAATGAATAAATTTTTCTTATCCATCAATTGAATCTGAAATAATATAGGTATGAATTTAATCTCGCCCATTTTGCTTAAATGAAACTATTGTAATTTATGATTGAAGTAATAACAAAAAAAATATTTTCAAAAAAATTGATATTAATACAATTGTTCAAAAATTATTTATCAGCTTAACTTGAGGTTAAGAGGTAATATATCTTGAGTATGGGTCCTACAAATATTGGAGTATATTAAACTAGAACGAACCCCTGATCACCTAGATCAAAGCAAGGTGCGCAAGATGCAATAATTATTAAATTTTACCTGAGCCCAGGTATCTCATCCTACATAACCTTACCTCATCCCATTTAATGAACTTTTCCCCGTCCTGCAAGCTCTGCGGGACTACCACAGGTTTCATGTGCACCACTGCAGTGATCCTGGAGCCTGCCATGATTCGTAGACGGGCTCCTTAATGTTTGACAACAAAGGCACCGCTCATCTCAGCAGCTTTTAGAAAATAAGGGCGACTGTGCCGTCCACTCACAGGCCGAGCCTAGATTCACTACACAACACATCACATTTCACCAACAGGGCTACTCCGCGCATCACTTTACTTGATACAAACACTACCAATTATTTGCGGTAGGCTAAGAACAACAGGAGATCGAAACTTTGTCAAATAAATGTCATCCACAGGCCCTTTGACATTTCTTAAGCCCGTGAATATTAACATAACATCCACTTCTTAATAAGTTACCGCTAACGGAAGTGGTGTAGACGATTCCAATATACTTTATGTATGTGAGACAAAATTTATATCATGGTATCCAACCTATTATTTTTAAATAAAAAAATATTACCAATAAAGTAGGTTCGGCAAGCTCTCCCCATATTTGAAACTCGTCATGGTTATTGATGATGTCCTGTATAAATTTATAAAGCAAATGTAAACACAATTTGTCTCTGAGATGATATGGTTTATTTTACAATATCCCTAAATGTGTAAGTTAAGCCAGCTGGGGGAATTTAGTGATGTTACTGCTTATCTCACTTCAAAGTAATGTAGTAAGGTGCGCGCCAAGTATTTTTTTAATTTGATAATTAATTGCTCCCTTATAGGACTATGGATTTTTCTTGATTTTATTTTAAATTAAATACCTTATTGCGTATATTGATAAAAAAAAACTGTGTTTGGTACTAAAATATTGTAGTAGTGTTTCGTTTGCGTGTGAAGTTACATTCTTAAATCTTAAACGTTCGAGTTCTTGTTTCTAAAAAAATAAAATACAACAATGTTATTCCGCAGTGCTTAGTTATTTGATTCACTATGTTCTCACTGCTCTACTTTATTTTATGTAAAATAATGTTTATTTCAACCGCATAATGATATTAATATTTATAGTACACAGATAAATACACAAAATACATGAATAAACATATTGTTACATATTAAAAAACATAAATTATTATTATTATTAGCACCGCGTCTTACTACCCGTTCGAGTTATACGCACTTACGCTAATGTGTAATGGTAGGATGATTGTGAGATGAAACGGAGGACCTACAGTTTAACGTGGAATCCGAACCACGGTGGAAGCCTGGCATTCCTCACATTCACAAGATGTCTTGTCAGAGGTGAAGGAAGTGTTTGGTAATCAGATAAATCTTTGCCGGGACCGAGGATTGAACCCCGGCNATCCGAACCACGGTGGAGGCCTGGCATTCCTCACATTCACAAGATGTCTTGTCAGAGGTGAAGGAAGTGTTTGGTAATCAGATAAATCTTTGCCGGGACCGAGGATTGAACCCCGGCCGCCAGCACAGAAGTCTGACACCTTACCCCTGGACCGCCAGGTATTATGTATATGTTTAAATGTAAAATAAAAACCATACAAACAAACAAATAAGCGAAAATAATTTTAGTGGTCAACATTGATAATAATTATTTTACTTTAATATTCGTTATTTTTAATAATGTTCATATTTATTTGGTAGTATTATTATTTTATATTATTTATAAAAAGTGACAATTTCAGATTGAGCACTCCGGACAAAGGGATGCAATAAGGCTACAATAATGGGGGGTGTGGTGGACGCTAGTTTAATAGGAAGCTCACGCTGTTTTTTTATACAGTTAAAAGTATTATGGAGATGAAAGAAAAGGGAGTGACACAAATCATGCATGAAATAAAACAAAATAATTGGTGATATTAAAAATATTACCCAATCATTACATTACATACATATACTTAAATAATAATTATAGTTCTAACACAAATAATAATAATAATAATGGTCAATTTACGATTGCCGTAGATCTCTCTTGGGTTGTGGCCTGTCTTATAATAGCTTTGAATCCGGATTTATTCTGCACGCCGTTATCATTAGTAAATAGTAGGGTGCACTTATATAATTTTCCGCCAACCCAACACACCAATAATTACTATAAACTTTCATAAAATTGGGTATTGAAACATCAAAGATTGAAGCCTGAAGAAAGAGTGGGTCAAAAAACCGAGACGAGAAACTATGCTTCTAAGCTTATTGTAATTTGCTGATAAATATATTATTTTGTAATAGAGTGACCATAATTACATATAGAAACAAAAAATATAGCTAGAAACAACCTAAAAAATAAGATTTTAACAGGATTAAACATATGATTATACACCAATCAAGATAGTAAACTCATGCGCTAACACTCAACTAGGAAAACGCTGCTTCCATTTCTCTGATGAGGGCCGGACAGACCCAAAAACATACGATTGACAAAATAAAGAGCGAGGAGACCAGCTGGCTGGCCGGTCAGTCTGAGAAAGAACTACTTGCTCTAAGAAAGAAGAGCTGCCACCTCAACTTGCTGAAGATGTTTCTAATTAAACTGATTTGTTTGAACTTCATGCTTCTCTTATTTTATTTGTTCCCTTTTTAATTCTAGAGAAGCATTGCTTCCCTTGAATAAACACCACTGGACCCATGCCCAATATATTTGACAATGCATGTATGCTGTAGTCTCGCAAAAAAAAAAAAAGAGTCAAATCTAAGTGAATTTGTGTTTACAGCTAAATGATAAAACAAAATCAAAACAAGGTACTTGCCTCGACAAATTTGACTAATTACACTATGGCGATAGGTAATAAATAAGCTTATACATAAATTTTGGATTTATTTCTATACATAGACCTATATAAACATCACTTTTTATAATTTATTTTTATATCAAGGCCTACCACTCAGTAAATGTATATTCTTTAATTGAAAAATAACTTCTGAACACGGGAATAAAATCAGGAATCTTTAGCTTAGTACGCCAATGCTCTCATCACTGAACCAAATTTAGAAAAATGCCAAAGGACAGGGATTTTTATTGTTATTTTACTTTTTAGCACTGCGCCTCACCACCCATTCAGCCTATAAGAATATGTACAAATTATGCTGATGGGTTAAGAATGAAGAAAGTTGAAATTAGAGGAAGTGTAGCCTCATGTGCTTGGAGAAATGACAAAAAACCATTTGTAAAATTCACTCTCAATACACCCTACCAGGATCGAACCACAATCTCATCATCGATAGTCTACTCAAGAGGTCTACAACCTTTTTGTACCCTAGAGCACATTCAAAACTAACGGTAGTGCGGCGAGCACCAATCACTTTTTAAAGGCAAATTTACTAACTCCCGCCAGGCTCAGAGGTCAGCCTCAACGCTATACGCACGGCCGATCAACTGCCATGTTAAGCTTCCAACAACAATTGTGACGTTACATAAGGTTGTGGGTAATACTCAAGGCCGTAGCCATAGGGTGGAGGGGGGTTCAAGTTGACAAAAATAAATTTAAAAAAATAATGCTTTATTTACGGTTTTAACAAGACCAAAATAAAGATACATGGAACTATAACTACTCATCACCAGTTTGGTGCTTGTGTACATTTTTAAAATATATGTTTATTCTGTGTTTATTCAGGCAACAAAGCTGGGTAGACCCATGTCAAGATATTTACAAAGGAAATGGGAAGTATTAGGATGGAATTAATGAGTAGAATGAAAGTTCCGGGTAAAAGTACACTTTGTAAATGAGCCGGCAAAGAAAGAGAAATGAGGAGGAATTGGAATTAGGGGGGCTTTCAATCACCAACTTCTTGAGAACAGCATACCTGGAGATAAGCACGAACTTGATTTTTGTCAGAAAAGTGAGATTAAAATTATTAGTCAAGAACTTTTTAGCTCTGGTCAAAAAGTGGCGGGCAGACGCAAAAGGCTCGGCGGGCATAGGGTTAGGGACCCCTGGTCTACTCTATTGCGAGAGTAGTGCCCTAAACCATGAGTTTTTTTTTACTCTTTCTGGTTTCAGCCACTAGCCACTGAATGGACTTGCTGGGTGTCAATTTAAATGTTTTTAAGGTATGTTACACTGTTATTGTATCATTTATGCCTTTAGCATTCATATGGTAAATAGTTTTTGATATAGTCAACAGTGAAAACACTTAAAACCTCAATTTTAAGCCGGTTTATTCAAACTACTTTATAAAAGACAAATTCCTAAAGTGAATTTATACCTCATATTTACACAGAGCTTTCAAAATTAAAATATGACAGAAGACCATGTTCGAGTACCCCATTTCAAAATATCAATGTACCAAATTGTTCAAAGAGGCCGTAGGATACTTACTATAGTGAGATTTTAAAGAAGTAACTGCAGCTTTTCTGCAGAAATTAACTCAGTTTTTTTTATCATCACAGCTCCAATTCAAGTGCATCTATCATCATTATTATTATTATTATTAGCACCGCGTCTTACTACCCATTCGGGTTATTCACACTTACGCTAATGTGTAACGGTAGGGTGATTGTGAGATGAAATGGAGGACCTACAGTTTAACGTGGAATCCGAACGACGGTGGAGGCCTGGCATTCCCCACATTCACAAGATGTCTTGTCAGAGGTGAAGGAAGGGTTTGGTAATCAGATAAATCTTTGCCAGGACCGAGGATTGAACCCCGGCCGCCAGCACAGAAGTCTGACACCTTACCCCTAGACTGCCAGGTCGCCATAAGTGGTTCTATCACCTTGGAAAAGTGAATCAAGGAGTACAAACCCATTCAATCAAGTTAGAACTATTTTAATCGTCTTCATCATAATGTTCCCAGCCTGTATCTGGGCGAGTTTCGTAATATGCCTCCATATTCCTCTATCCTTCCACCACTCTTCCTTTAATTGCTTCCATTATTTTCCTCTCCCTTGAACATTTTCTGTTATCTGCTCCTATCATTTTCTTGGCCTCCCATGCCCATACCATCTCGGTCTTGCTTCCTCTACTATCTCATGTACTCCCTGTACCTCAACTCTTCCCAGGATGACTTCATTCCTAATCGTGTTTTTCCTGGTGACAGCTAACATTCCCCTCACAAACTTCATTCCCATGGCTTCCACTTTCCTAGTCTCTCTTACATTCATTGTCCATGTTTCTGCTGCGTATGTGACAATACAATTTCTTGGCAATTAGATACTCACCTCAAGAGATTTGACAACCAAATAAACACCATCTTAAATTATGAATGTATTTATTGTAGCCCAATACAAACATTTTATATTACAAGTTTTTTTTGTCTGGTTCTAATGGTAATAGAAACAGTTTCAAAACTAACTTACTACAATGTGAGTTGTGTCAGCAAATTATTTAAATAAAGGTACAAAAATACTTCAAAAATAAATACATTTGATCATATATACACACTGACAATATACATTAAAGAGTATAATTTTAAACAAAGATAACTCACAATAGAAATAGTGTTTGAACAAAATTATTGAGAGCAAACAAACATATGTATTAAAACAAAATATATCAGTCCTTGGTTAAATCATCTATTGAGCTAGATTGACATGTAAATGTCTTCACACACTTTACCCTGATATTAAAATTGTTTTATATTAATTTAAAATTACAAAGTTAATGACATGTTAAAGAGGATGAAAGATGAATGACCACCAAAACAAGCAATGGAAATAAGAACGATTGGAAAGAGACCCAGAAGGCCCAGACTTAGATGGTTGGAGTCGATTAAGAACAACTCTAGCAGAATAAATTTGAACTGAAACAGGTTGGTGGAGGAAAGAGAAGATTCTTTTCTTTCTTAAAATTTGTACTTGTACCTAATTTTATCCCACAACTGACATAATATTTCATGTTTTTCATAGCAAACTAAAATAAAACTTGCACATTATCATGTTGAGTTCAAAAGATTGCCAAACAATACTACTGCTTGCACAATTTATTTAAGAATATAGTAATTGTAATTATTACTAGGTACAGCAAAAATTCAATAAGAGATGCCACATGTCTAAATAAGTATATTCCTTCCAAACAATAACACTTATTAGAAATAAGTTTTGTCAACACACATGTGAGCCATTGCATATGTTCCAAACTCGGCACGTAAAGTCTTATCCATTAATACCTTCTTTAATAGTGTATATAAACTATCGTAATACCCATTTTATATTATAATAACAAACACTGTTTAATGACTTAGAAATGTATGAAAATAGTGTGTAAACACTGTAAAATAGTATGTAATTGCTAGGAAAAAGAAGCCAACCTGTAAGATAGGTTAGAACTTGATAAAAAAAACACAAATATATCGCTCTCGTCATTTATTCATACTCTCTTCTGTTCACTTTCTTCCATGTAACAAAAATACCTCAAAAAATGTAAGTGCAATTCATCAAGAGATATATTACTCCATATATATATATATATATATATATATATCTCCAATTATTCAATAAGTTACTTTCATGCCCCTTCTATGCCCTCATAATGTAAACCAATATTTTTGTTTATGTTAAATGAACCACTCTCATATTATGAGATTCAATTAAATACCTAACAAAGATGTGCAGTCTAAAATATAAGAGTCAAATTAACTAAAGAAAATTGTCCTTCTTTCATGTGCCTGCACACAACAGTAGAGGCAGAAAAAATAGCTTTCTAACAAGTTCAACAACAATGATACTTTAATATATATATATATTGGGTTGGATTTAATTCATGTATGGAATAACTTATTAGTGTAACAATATGTAGGGTCAATGAATTTGAAAATTCGTTAAGGCTATTTGCAACTTACACAAACTAACCTCAGAAAACAGCATGGTTATTTTTAAAAAAATTACAAATTCTTCTGCAGAGATGAAAGAACCACTTATATAAAATACTACTATAAACACAATGAGTATTGAGCACCTGACTTAGCAGGTCAAAGTCATGGGTAAAAACCACTACACAAGCTCAGCCAGTATTGTTTATCTGTTTGTCATCATTTTGTGTCCTTGTTCTCTTTAATTCAACATAAAAACTAATAGGCTAACAACTTGATGTAATTGAGAAGGGTGATTAAGTCAATATGCACCAGCATTTACCAAGAGAAAAAATCATAAGAAAACACTTTCATGGAAAAAATTATCCTAAAGCACTCCAAACTCGATTCCCGACCTTTCAAAATCAGGCAAGGCTGACTCACCTTTACCAACAGTTCAAAGACATTTTGGAAAGGTCTGTTTAAAAATAAAAAATAAAATATTTTTGAGGTTGTTAATGAATTTTGGAATATCTATAAAAATTTCAAAAAATCATCTTACTTCTTTCTCTCCTACTGTCTTTTTCTAATTTTTTAACGTGTTAAAAATATTACAACTTCAAGAAGGTTACATTTAAACATGATTTGTTTAATCTCATAAATGTTGACCTGACAAAACAAACTTTCCAGTACTCCCAGTAAACAGACTGATAATGGAAAACCCGCCTCGGTGGCGTAGTTGGCTAAGGTGCTAGTCGTGTTGAGCTTGACTGCTGAGGATGGGGAGATCGAGGTTCGAATCTCGGTCGGGTGAACTGGGGGTGTGGTTTTTCCTAGATGGTTTTACACTCTCCCTCCACGCAAATGCGGGTTCACTTCCTTCTAATTCAACCTTCCTAATTCCCAATCCATTAGCGTAATTAGTACTTAAAAATGTATAACCCGAATGGATAGTAAGACGCGGTGCTAAATAATAATAATAATAAGGGAAAATTGACACAGATTAGCTGCCTGTGTATGCAATAGTTTGCACCACTTAGTTTAAATATACAAAACAAACAAAAACATAGTATAAAACAACATTACATACAATCAGTGAAGAAACACTAAGTTTCAATTTGAATCGTTAGATCCACTAGAACGTATTTGGCATTTCCAAGCTTACTCAAGAGTTGAGTAATTTTTAGAATTTGAATTCTCGAATCCTATATTATTCAAGATTTGTAAAAATCATAAAAAAGTATCTTGAATACAATTATGAAGACTTTAACTTCAAATAACAACTTTAAGCAATTGGTAAAAGGAATTATATGAACTTGTCTAGTTGGGAGAGTAACATAATCACAAAAAGGACAACAGTATATTAATCTAATTAATTTACTAAAAAAGTGTTCTCTTGATTGTTTATAATGTAATAGATTTGGCCATCATATCATTTATCAGTGTCACCAGGCCTTAAACAACTTTTATTAAATTCAATTTTAAAGATTTGAGGATTTGAATTTGAAAGAAAATTTAAAATTCAGATTTTAGAAAGATAGGATTAGACTTATTTTCGATAATTTTATATAAATATTTAGCTATCTTCTTACTGAGGAGTGTTCATTATTATTTATAGTCAACTAACTACAGCAAGAGAGAGAGACAACGTTACAAACATGCTTATAATGGACAGTCGAACTTGGTTTAATTTAGAGGATTGATTAACTTTCCTCCACAAAAGTTTAATAAACCACAGAGCAATAAACATAGCTCAGAGTTTAAATAAGTATTCATCACTTTCATTCCGTAAAGTTCAGTCTTCAGAAATGTGTTCCAGTTGGTGACAGCCTAGAATTCTGTCACGATTTCATCCGATCGAGAGATGGGATTTCCTTTTAGCAGCGCAATTATTAAACTGTAAAAAAAGACAAACCTACATTATAAAAAACTCTTACAAACTTTCAAATGTTCATCAATTTTGGCTAAAATTATAAAGATTTCATTAAAAAATTACAATGAAATGTGTTTAGTTGTAAATATGATTTATACAATGCTCTAAAATTAAAACTAACCTACATTTTTTTTTTCAGTTAACTTAAATCCAACACGTATTTATGAATAAAATCATCATGACATGTCTATAGTTATAGTTTTAAAATTTAAATCTAGGTAAGAAAGGGTATGATAAATAAATCTACATACCAGTACAAGTATATGAAGAAGAATATGAGGTAATATCCCAAGAATATCATACAATCTCGCATATGTTTCTTCAGTTGACCTCTATTGTGAATTTCGGTAGGATCGTACACACCCATATTTCCATGCGGCACGGTAGCAAATCTTGAACAACACAAAACAAACCACAAACAACTCAAGCGTTGTATAAGATCTTTGCAGCAATATATACACATCCAGAGAAATTTGTGTTATCTATGTGTCATTTACTTAATTAAAGTCTAAAAAGGTCAAAGGGGCTGATGTCATAGGTAGGCCATAGTGGATTTTAACCAATAAACATTTGTACTAATTTCACAATTACAACTGCCCAATGTATATTACCTATTAATGTTTATAGTTTTGTTGATTCACATGCATTCACTAAAACATACTAAGGACTACACATAAAAACATCAATGACAATCTAACATTTTAAATTTTATTTTCTTGTTTATGGTTAAAACATTTTGTAACAATTGTTAAAAAAAAAAAGAGAGAAAAGGCCCATGTAAGCTTAAATATAAAAAGTGTTTTTAGCATTGTATCTTACTAATCGTTCAGGCTATACACATTTGTAATAATTATGCTTATGTGTTTGAGATGAGTAAGTTTGAATTTTGAGGAAATGTACACACATTTGTGTGGAGGGAGAGTGGACAACTATTTAGAGAAAACCACCCTTAGTACATTCGAAAGGGGTCCGAATCCTGATCTACCCATTATTGGCAGTCTAGCCTATTGCAAGAGTGATGCTGTCACCAAAGCAAGTTAGAAAACGTTACTTTGTTTCGATTTCATAACTCGTCTAAGCCATAATAGGATGCTGAAAGTTGTATCAATTAAAATCATGCCTGGGTCATTATCAACTTAACGATGTAGTGTACCACGTGTTCCTGTCAGCCAACAATGATATGGCTATTTGTTACGTCATTTGTTTGTTAATAGTGTGCAAACACCTTAGTTGGTATTGTTTGTTTGCCTGCATTTCGAAAACATCCAAATGAGGATGCAAGAAAGGCAGTGTTTTTGTGTCAAAATAAATCAAAGATTGCTTCAGTACAAACATTTGGTTTAATTTTCTCCCCATGGTGACCTCAATAGTTCTTGAATATCTGTCAAATGTGTCCTGGAACTTAGTGAATACTTTTTATCTTTATTTAAAAAGTTTTTCATCTGATGTCGCTATACTTGTAAAAGATATTCAAAAACTGTTGATAAATCACCATGTGAATAAAACTAAATTTTATGTTTGTACTGAAAGCAATATATTACTTATTTTGGCCCCAAAAAAAAAGTTTTGCTCTACAAACCACCTTTTCTCATGTTTCCTACATCCCCACCTTAACAGCTCAAGTACTAATTTGTGACTAATTTGTTGGATGTGTTTTGCTTGAGCCGATACATTATGTTAAATGAATCCTGCTCACACACTATGTTTTGTTACATTACATGAACATTAAATTGATCGTACAGTAATTCCAGCATCAATATTGAAATGTTCTTACAGCTTAACGAATTTACTTCCTGGTAGAAAGCTGAATAGTGCTATTTTTAATCATATGCAGAGTATAATGATAAGGGTCGTTCCATGTGACTCACATTAAAGTGAGTTATATTGTCCAGCTTTAAATTAAAACACAGAAAACCACTAGGATATGTGAAATAAAAAAAAAAATCCCACACATGCACACTTTGGGTAGTTGGGTAACCCTGTATATCTGAAGAGTAACTAACTTATTCATAATCTGACCCCTTAGTTCAGTGGTAGCATGTCTTAGTGATGGGCAGAATCGGATGAATAAAATCGATTCATTTTATTATTATGAATAATCGATTCATCTGATTCTTTCAAAATCATTTGAATGAAAACAGTAGCTGACTTGACGCGAGCTGACCGATTCATTCTCTTACCACTCCCTTGCCAGAAGTGCTGAGGAAAATCAACCTTATGATTATGTAATGATATAATAATATTTAGCACCGCGTCTTACTACTCGTTCAGGTTATACGCTTTAAGTAATAATTACGCTAATGGATTAGGAATTGGGAAGGTTGAATTAGAGGAAGTGAACTCGCATTTGCGTGGAGAGAAAGTGAAAAATCATTTAGGAAAAACCACCCCCAGTTCACCCGACCGAGATTCGAACCTCGATCTCCCCGTCCTCAGCAGTCGAGCTCAACACGACAAGCGCGTTAGCCAACTACGCCACCGAGGCGGGTCTTATGATTATGAATGTTTCCAAGCTTTTCCTATACAGGTCTTTATTTCTATTAGGTTCATTTTCAATAAATAGTCCCCATTGCTACACAATAATCGACCTTACGCTTTCGAATGGTTCTAAGGCAAATTTAATACAAAGTTTAAGTGGTTGTACAGTTTACAATCGAATATCAGCCAAAAAAAATTTGAATGAAAATTACAAAATTATTTGATTATTTTGCTACATTACTACCCTTTAAATTTTAACTTCCTAACTAACTAAATGCAAGTTCGCACAATTTTATCACTTACCTGTTATATAAATAGGATTTTAAGCTTATATATTTTTTATGTTTAGGAAATATTAAAGGGTCAATTATTTCGACTCTTTTAAACACAAAGGGAAATTTATGTTCTTTATTTTATTATTAATTGTACACAAAAGTATTTGTATCAATTGCGAGGTACTTATGGGACTGTACTTTGGTATTTGACACTGGCACGAGTAACTAAATACAGTGATAGAAAAGAGTTGATAAGCTGCAAACGCAAAGGAATGCATGTTGGGAGATCCGACAGCAGGGTGAAGAGAATAGTAGCACAAAGAAAAACGAGCAACTAGTAACTTCTTTTAGTTAGAAGTAGCTAACATCCGATTATTACAGACTCATGACACTTCTCAAAATCATTCGAATGATTCTCAGTCAATTATTTTTCAAAGAATAGAATGATTATTCGATTCTTAAAATCATTCCATTATGCCCATCACTAGCATGTCTACCCACTGATTTAAAGGTCCCAGGCTTGATCCCTGGTGTGGCCAAGAAGTTAATCATTGGTAAAAATTGAGATTTTCTGATATACTCAGTTGGTTGAGAAAGTGCATGTTTAATACCACAAATAAATAAATAACTTACTCATATGCCAAATAGAAGGTCATTGGAAAGTTGAACAGAGCTAGGACCCAGTGAGCGTGAAGTAAAAGTATTAATGTCGTGAGACATTGGGCAGCAAGCTTCGGGACCACCCACTGCAACCATACAGTGGTAGCGTAATATTAAGAATTGGGTGCGGCAAAACATATATCCTTTACATATTTTATAAAGCTACTCAAAATATCATGTTATAATTGTATTTAAAAGGTGTCACAGTTGAGGGCTATGTGCCCCAATACTGTTGACCTGACTGAAGATTTTTAATAATAATATTGTGATTAGTTTGAGCCTTGCTATCTACTAGTTACTATGCACACAACATAATTTAAATATGCATAAATTACTAAATATATAAAAGTTTCTAAAAAGTGTTTTAGTGCCCAAGCAGTTTCATGTTATCGACGCAAACCAAATCACGTTCTTTTTCAAAATTATCAAAGTTATCTTAACAAAAACATTTAGCATCCACAATTTGCATGCATACCTATGTTTGTTCCCGATCTGCTTAAGATCTATATCTCACTTTCTACAGGCCTTTAAGCAGGCACACAATGCACCAGAATTCATAAGTTTTTACATAATTGTCACTTATTTCTTTTATTTCTAGTATAAAGGTCTTAAAAGTACAACTAAAATATTGCCTGAGTAAATACATGCATATATTTTCCGTAGGCCTAGTACAATTTTGTTACCACTACACACACAATCTATGAAATTTAATTATAACATGGGCC
The DNA here is from genome assembly GCA_901482245.1 of Timema douglasi. Lineage (NCBI taxonomy): Eukaryota > Metazoa > Arthropoda > Insecta > Phasmatodea > Timematidae > Timema > Timema douglasi. The sequence goes on along the minus strand of CABEEJ010001008.1, from coordinate 148,663 downwards.
TAATCAATGTGAAGAGAATAAAAGGTAGCACCAGATGGAGGTCCAAAAATATGAATGGATAAGCGTGTGACATCACTCAGGCCACATTAGGTACATACACAAAGCTATATAGAAGACAAACTAAGCTGTTAAAAATCAGGTCACATTTTAGAATTTTAAATAATAAATAAACCTTTGAAATTAACACCAATGTCTAAATAACATCATTACGCTACTTGTTTGAGAAAAAATATATGTGGCTGTCTTTGTATTAAAATAAAACTGTTTTGTAAAGGGTTGCATAAGCAACAACATAATCAAATTACTCTAAGTGGTGCTACCTTTCTATACTTTTTTACGGTGGGCCAAATAATATATTAATTAGGTTGTCATATACTTACTAAATTCAATTTGGAACAACATTGTTGGGCATTCAAATAATCACACTCCAAGTCTGACAGTGTGATCACCTGAGAGAAATATTAAGAAAAATATACATAGCATATACACAAAGAATAACCAAACATGGAAGTATCAAATATTTAAATGTTTGGCAAATATCAATATTTTGTAAAGTGTATAACCCGAATGAGTAGTAAGACGCGGTGCTAAAAAAAATCTTGTAAATTTAAAATAAATAAAATATGAATGGGGACGGATGATGCGTAGCATTCCCAAAGTCCAGATTATGATATGAAATTACTTATCGAGTTATGACATAGTGGACAAAGTGAAAGTGAGAAGGGGAACAGGAAGACAAAGGATTTCTATACTAGGTCAATATTTTAATGTGTGATTTTATAGGGATTGATATTAGATATGTATATTATGAAAAGTGCAAAGAGGTTACAGTTATAGTAGCCTACTTAACCAATTCTTACAGACGATTTATATGTTTAGGGTTACATACATTCTATAAGGTATAGCAGGTTTATCGAAACGAATATGCTGTATTTAATAATTAATCAAATTTACCCTTCAACATTTTTTAAAGGATACAAAATAAACCAACAGGAACAGAACCGCTCCGGTGTCTAACAAAGAGAACGCGAACAAGACCGGGTCAGACATAAACATTGTACTTAAAATAAGAGGACAAATGACACTTATTAATATTATAAAGGAAGCAAATTTATCTTTTAATGAAACCTATTGTGAGCAAGAATATCCGGATCACATCGCTAATAAAGCTTCTTTTTCACTCAGAAGCCATATTTATACACTCCAAGTATACCAACATAGGGTTTAAAATAAACTATATTAAAAATTTCTAACAGTAAAATAAATTTCCTAAAATAATGTATAATATAAATAGGTAATAGCTCAATGTTTATTTCATTTTTCTTCAAAATGAGTTCTAATGTTATCTTTTTTGTTGTTGTGGGATTAACACTTCAGAATTTGAAATAAATGAGTAAATTTAGCTGTAGATCATAATATGCAATTTTTTTTACAAATATCATATTACAAATAAATGTATGTGTAGTAGATAGATATATTCAACAAATAATTTTTAAAGGCATTTACATTCCACATACAAAAAAAAGAGTGTTTAGTATTTGAAAGCATTAATTTACTATGAGCACTTTTTATGTAGAATGGAAGCGCATTTAATTATTTTATGGCATATCTGAACAGTGTCACACAGTCCAATTTTCAAAGTTACTAGATCTAATTTTACGTATTCATATGACAAGTCATTTCTTAGAACTTGCTTGAGCACTGGACAACAATGCAAGGCCGCAGCTGGGGGAGGGGGGTTCAAACCCCCCGCGAAATTTTATGAACAAAATAGATATGGCTTTATTTATGGTTCAAACAATGTCAAAATTAAAATACAAATTAGGGGGCTTTGCTACCATAAAAAGCACTTAGAGGTGTTAAATATTTTGAAATTTTCCTAGCCCTCAGCATTTTGGGGGTTGTTTTACCATAAAAAAATTTCACAGAGCTTCAAAAAGTGTTTAATAATTAGACATTTTTCAAGCCTTTGGCAGCTAGGCGGTTATTTAGCCATGAATAAAACCACTTCAGAGAGCCTCTAGAACTGTTTATCACTTAAAATTTTTTCTAGCTTCCAGCAAATCCCCCCTGAAATTATTGGCTGGCTACGGCCTAGAATGACAGCATTTTCACTTGACATCACTGTAGTGGGGACAGGTGGGCATCGTCTTTTTAAATGTTTAGCACCTCCTTTTCACCCACTATTAAAGTTCTTTTACACCGCATCTCACCACCCTTTCGGGTTATACACCTATGTACTAATTACGTTACTGGGTTAAGGATTATACATGTTTAATTGTGAGGAAGTGCACCCACATTTGCATGGATGGAAAGTGGCAAGACATTTAGGAAAAACCCACCCTCATAGCACCCTACTGGGATCAAACCCCGATCTCCCAATCTTTGACAGTCGTGTCTAACAAGAAAGTAGTGCGCTACGTTAAACCATGCGGCCACCGAATGGGTCAGGGTATTTTAAATAATGTATTTTTGTATTTCTCCTGAAGATCTGTGCTAGCAGATTAAGACGATTGGCCCTTTTCATTTGGCGTGTAAATGCAGAGCCATGGAAACAAATGGTTATCTTTAAGAATTTTTATTGTTCTGCAATTTTCTTTTCAGAAACGGTTTGTTCAAGAATAGAAGCATATTGATTAAGTTATACTTTTTATATATACACCTGCTCTATAATTTTAAGTGATTAAATATTGATAAAATTGTCAATTTTTAATAGACAACTGCCGGTTTCATAACAAAAAATAAGAAAATGTAACAATTAATAAACACTAATACATTATCTTAGAAGAGATGTTGAAAGTGTTACTATAAAAATTTCACTCATTTTCGAGAAAACTGATATTTCCGCAAGAACTGTCCGGTAGCTAGCACCATCTATGGTTTCCGTGATCCATCTGTTCTTGTTAGCGCGAAGGATACTTTGGTTAATTGTGAAGCCACGCCATTCCTTTCACCCTGCCGCTCATCATCCCACAAAATAGGTTTAAGTCTTGCACTCCACAGGGCCAAGGTGTAATGGTGTATATTAATTAGGAAATTGATTCTGGATAGAGATTCAAATCTTGATTTACCCTTAATCGGCAGACCAGTCTACTGTGTGTGTGATGCCTTAGCCTATTTGACCAATGAAGAGGGTCACATGCTGTTAACAACGAAGTAATGTTCTTGATTCTCATTAGTAAAATGAATAGTATTTTAAGATACGTTTTTTTATAATTATTTGAAAAGCTGAGATCTACTTCACACAATGTCAAGGGACAAAAATTTTAAATTTGCAGTTTCTGAAGAATATAAACTTTTCTCCTGCAGTGGCATGCTGTTTCATGCCAGGATGTCTGTCTGTCGCTACTCCAAATGTCCTCCACCCAATTTACGCTCATTGGAAGCTATTTAACAAGTGTTAATTTTCATACTCCAATAAGTATGACAAAACCTACAATTTCTAAGAAACTTTACTCTTTCAGCAGAAAATTAATACCTTACGCAAAATAGGCACTGAGGTACTTCTTCATAAAAGAGACACAAATCAACACAATAGGCAATAAAAAATTAACCCATTGTACTCATAAGATGAATTGCAAATTTATCTCAAGTGCCTTTGTTTTACAATCAAGGATTAGAAAAGGAAAGTTCTGGTCCTTATTTATAATCACACCTTAGCCCACACATTTTATTTTGAAGCAATTTTCTTCAAAAAGGGACCCAGATGACAAAATATTCCTTACCGTCATTTGTTGGAGGGATTTCACCATAAGCAACATGAGCTGAAGCTTCTAGTTCATTTGGAATTTTGGGGCTCTGTATTGGATAATTAACAAATCTTGAGGTTATTTTTTAAAATTAACTTCTAAATTTATATTTAGCCTAGTGATCAATAAAAAACAAACTTTATTAGCCTTTTTGAATATAAAATCGATTTAAAAATAAAGTAGCTGGTTTCACCTTTCTGTTAATATTAATTAATCTTTTCACTATGATTGAAAAAAGTATTTGACGTTTCACCTTTTGAGATTAGTGCTATTGATAACATTCTTTATACTTCAACTAAAATGTGTCTGAAATGAATATCAGCAATTTTTGAAATAATTTATTTTTGAATTGGATTAAATTTGGAAACTCAAAGAGTAAAATATTTAACACAAATTTAATTTGAAACATTATAAGCCTCAACTAAATTTGATTCAGATTTGAACCTAAACATAGCACAAGATTTGATCCAATAAAATTGGCTAGTATGAGATTCAATGTGGATTTGACTCTAAACCTTTTAGGCATGCTCTGTGGTCTAGTGTTCAGAGTTTCTAGCTACAGATGTCCTGTGTTTGATCCCCAGCGCTTTTAATATTTATCTGTGAAGGACTGGGTGTGAAACAGGATAACTCTGCCTTAAGAAGACAAATTAGGAGCTACTTGAATTAAGTAGCAGCTTCAATGTATAAAACTGTGATTAACACACGAAGGGCTCGTTGTGCTGACTATAAGATTCACTATCCTCGCTAATGGTGGCAGCCGCTCTGTATAGCTTGCTTGCGGGCTCACACCATGAAGGATTTTCCTTGATAAGAGTTTTTTTTATTTTTACAAAAGACAATAGAAAAAATTCCATCCTATCTTACGATATGAGAAAGATATGTGTCTCATGCAAAAATAAAATAAAATGATAGGACATCGACTTTAATGAATACAATTTTATTTGTAATTTTTTTGAAGGTTTATTAACATTTGGGAGTGAATGAATGTTACATATATGAAATGCATAAGCTGATAATCTTTCAACCATTTATTAATAAACTTTTGTCTAACGAAGATGTCAAATTGAAATCAGTTCCACATCAAAGACACCAAAAAACAAGGTTTTACTTATCAACAAGTAATACATAGTTTTACAAACCACAATATACTCTTTCATTGATGTATGCAAGAGGAACCATACATACTTTAACAGTATATTAATTAAGATTATAAACAGCTCAATTTGTATGCACTTGATCAAACATATTTTAAAATATTAAGTACAATAAATCTTTCACACTTTTCTAATCATAAGCTGATCATGGCTTGAAACACAAATATTATAAAAAGAGTTAAGTACATATAGTAATTATATAGGAATGTTACTTTTTGGAGATTGATCCTCTAATTGAAATACTTTGCTAAGCAAATCTGATATAGGCCTAGTTCACTCTCTCACAATCTATGTTGTGAAATTCCCCTTAAAGAGCTATAACTTCCATAAAATGGATTAAATAGCTAAGCTATTATGTTTGTTAACTACAGTTATAGCCACATCTAGAAACAATATTCTTTAAATTTAAAAATGAGAGATGGAAACAAGAATAAAACTCGGGAACTTTGGCTAAGTACACCAATGCTCTGGCCACTGAGCTATTGTACCAGATGATTTCCGCTCGTCCATCATGGACTCTGCCTTAAAATATGAGTGGAGAATGACTCTTAGCACAGAACGATTCCTGGATAGCTCAGTGGTTAGAGAAATGTTTTACTAAGCCAAAGGTCTCGGTTTCGATTCTTGCGTTCTGGTGACATTTTTCAATTTAAAGACTAGTCCGGAAAATGCTTTAATTTTAAACCAAAGAAAATACACAAATAACTTCCAGGCAGAAGAGCACCCCTAAATATATTAATTTAAGATATTTATATAATGTAAATTAGGAATAATGAAACAAGGGCAAAATATTAAGTTACTTAATGTAAAATAATGCAAAAATAAATGGAATCTTTACAAATCATAAACTGAACTCTAAAACTTATTTGTAAACTATCTTCAGTCTTTTTGATTACAAATGCTTTGGTCAACTTTCACTGTAAAACAATTTATAGAAAATAGAGACCTGGAAAGTTTATATAAAAAATCAAATACTGATTTAAACAAAATCTTCAAAAGTACAATATTTTTTTTGTAGAAAAATAAATCTATATAAAAAGTGTCACATCTTTCAATTTCAGTAGATATGAAAATATTTTATAATACTTTTAAGAACATGGAAAACACAATTGTGTGGTATAGTATCTTATGAATGTAACTAATGGTTTCATAGCTAATACACTATTATAAATTCATGACCAAGAGACAATAGCGTCAAGACAATGGACGGACACAAAATAAACAAAAATGAGCGAAAAGGGTTTATTTTAATATATTCATTTTTAAAAGAAATATGATGCAGCAGCAACCAACACCACACCGACAACAAGCCCCATGGAAGTAGTGGGAGCGACTCGCGGGGTAGATGAACTTAACTGATCCATGATACTCTCTGGCAGATCTAAGTATACTCTATTCTTCCCAACAATATCTATCAGTTTCTTCAATTGAGTGATGTTGATCGCTTCCACCTCAGACAGCCATATTGTCAGGGTGGTGTCATTAATACTCGACATTTTCAAGAGGTCAGGGAGTGTGTCTATAGACTGTGCTGCCAGAATCGCCTGGACGGGGAATGTCACCGGCTGAGTAATGTTGTTGCGGGCGAGAGCCTCTTTCATAGAGGTGATATGTTCCGGTTCATATCGACCGGAGGTAATGTTTGGTGCTCCGTAGCGCACCTTCCAGCCTGGGGAAAGGGTGGCTAGAGGGAAGTCTCGAGCGCAGATAGAGAGAAACTTGTCGGCGTCGACTGGTTGTGCGGTGCTGTTTACAGGACCAGAAAGAATGTCTGCATTCAGCCAAACAGGGAATGTCAGCTGCAGGCAAAAAGGAAACATGTATCACCTAATAGTTTTTTACAGTAATTCAAAATATTATTTTGTCACGGATATTTACGTAATCTGAAGACCACATTTGTGAACTAATAATAATGGCATATCTAGGATACATCAATCTGTGGCCCAGTTTGCGGAGAGATTAGCCGGTAATAATGCGCTGTTGCCCAGGAGTCTTTCAAATTTATTACTCTTACATCATTTTCATGGAGGCTCTTTCCATGTGCCAATGAAGTGAGGGGGTGATAGTAGTGAATATAACAGAGTAAAGCCAATGAAAATCTTAACCCAACTTAAAATTAATTAGATAAACCACAGTGATCATGGAAATTATTCGCCTTTCGAGAAAAATCCCACGGTACCAGCTGGAAATCAATCGAACCTGGGACCTTTAGGTCAGCAGCCAGAGACTCTGACCACTGTACCAAATACCAACTAATGGTTGTAGTTTCTTTTATCTGCAATGAAAACGGGTCACGCAATCAAGTCGCCTAGTGTTCCCTAAGCTGGAAAGGGTTGCATTGAGAGGGGATAGCTATTACTTCTGAAGCAGATATTTGTAATCAATATTATATTTAGCAGAATGCAAGAGTTAAGTTGTTAGGGCTTTTCAATGCCTTTTACATATTTTGTAAAGTGTGTGTATGATTTAGTCATGTGCAATTATCACAAGTTTTGAGGGATCCACATGTTTACTCAAGACAAGCCTAAACAAACTTTATAAATCAAGCATTTTAAGAAATGTCAATAGAATTAAAGATAATCCATTGCTGATAAAATGATCTAAAATCAAATTTAGAGGCTTTAGCCAAAGCACTCAGATAAGCAAAGTGCTGATAAAGAGATATTTCACACTTTCATATAAAAACACACTTAAGACTGATGTTTGTAATCATTAATGACAAACCAAAAATGTCTGATTAAAATCTCTATTGAAATCGATTTTTTTTATGGCACAGTTTGAGTGAAGGGTACTTTATGAAAGATAAACACAGAAACCGGAAAAGTAGATACTAATTAAGTCCCTCCAAACTTTTCATAAAGATTAATTAAATTTAAAAAAAATAATCTCAAAGTGATTTTTCAGCATCACATTTTAATGGCCATTCAGGTTGAACACTTATGTACTAATTACACTAATGGTTTATGGATGAGGAAGGTTGAATTTCGAGGAAGTGTACCAGCTTTTGTGGTTGGGGGAGAAGGGGGGGGGGGTTGAGAGGGAGAGAAAAGAGAGTGGAAAACCATTTAGGAAAAACCCTCCTCAGTACACTTGACTGGGATCAAACCACAATCTCCCTTTCATCGGCAGTCCAGTCTACTGTAAGAGTAGCGCGTTGGACCATGCGGACAATAAAGTGGGTATTTGGTCATTGTTTCGGTGACTAAAACATACATTATCTTTGTGATTCTGCAGAATCTTAAGTGATGGTTCCAAAACTTCGATACTTTTGAAGTCTAGTTTCACTCCACAAGAATTGGCAGTAATAGCATTAGACAAGAAGTCTTCTAGAGACAGTTCTGACGTCGTTGAAGGGGGGTGCGCCATGATAGGTATCTCCTCGGTGGAACCTATTTTGTTTCCCAAGACTACGTCTGCTTCCAACATCATCAGTTTGTCTGTAAAGAAAAATAAACTGTTCAAATATATAGTACTGAAACATACTTTAATAAACCCCATGTTGATGTGTATTAAGAGTCCATCTTATATCCAATTAACTGTGTCATTAAATACATAGTGAAGTAATGTTTTCTGCATTCTTCACCCAATAAAAGTGAAATTTAGATCAATAAAATATTATTTAATTTAAAATGGTTATTTAAAATTTTTGTTGTGATTTAAAAAAATACAATAAGACTGTTTCATTGGTCTTAATTCCAATGGTTCAAAAGTAGAATACAAAGTACGACATCACAATTCAACGTCTGGTTCGAGTTGAATTACTTTCAGGCTACAAGCATGTACTGTAATGATAATTACTCTAGTCGGATAGGGATGAGGAAGGAGAATGGGAAACAGTTTTAGGGAAAACCACCCTCAGTAGACCCGGTCGATATTCGAACCTCGATCTCCCCGTCTTCAGTAGGCTAGTGTAACACGAGAGTGACACCTAAGACCATGAGTCGGCAACCTAATGGGCCTCGATTGACTAGTAAACAAATAAAAATAAAAGGTCCCATTATCACCATTCATTTTTCCATTCTACTCTTGCTTTAATTTTTGTTCAAACAACTTATTAATCGCGATCGACCAGTTTCCGACCCATGCCTTAGATAATGTAGTCATTGAAGCGGGTTATTATTTATCTAAATTAGGCGTTACTCATGGAGTGAGAAGGAATATTAAACCCTAATAATAACAGACATATGCACATAGAAATGAAGAGAGAAACCAACATCTAACCTGCCTGGAATAAGGCAAGATAAACTCAAATGAAACTCTTAATCAAATATTTATGTGAAGATGATAATAATAATAATAATAATAATAGTGTAACAATTTAATTTCAACCATCAACCAAATGTTTCTGGTGTGGTCCCAATTTTACAAATAACTATTTCAGAGTAGCTACGAAACTTTTATTATAAAATTCCTTGACTTTTTACAGACAACATTAAAAAAAATCCTTACTCGAACGTTTTACAATAGATGGCATACTTTTGTATAAGTGCAGCAATGAACTTTCGAGTTCCTAGTGTCATAGAGTAGGTAACCTTTTTATAGTCTTTTCCTGCCGAATGTCAACTTTTTTCATTTATTAATCACACATTTTCAAAAATAATCCTAGCAGTTACTTAACATCAACCTTCTTATAAGTTATTTTTTCAGTATTTAATGTTTTAGGTATATTTTATTTGTGGAGCTGTATGATGTGTTATAAATAAAACACGCTGCACAACCACCTTATGTTACAACTGCCATAGCTAGGAAATGCATTTAGTTAAAATTGAGAAACAAAATCCTACACATTAAGTGTTTAAATGTTTAGGTGCAGAATTTGTCAATTACAATTGAAGCCCGACTATCCAACCTAAACAGGAGCAACAGGTGGTCAGATAACTGAAATGCCAGATAACAGGAGAAGAGCAGTGAAGGGATGGACTATGGAGATGGGACTAGGAGCGAAACAAATACGAATTAAACAGAAGTATTATTAGTAACTATGCTACAGTACAAACAATACACAATACAATAAATTAGAGAAATATTTTATTCATTTAAATAATAACAATGGATTTTAAACCTATTAAATACAACTTGTATTACGTCGGATAAACAAGAGTGGGATAAAATGGAATGTTTGATAACTGAAGATCAAATACTAAGGACTCTTACAGTGTTTAAAATACCTTACTTTTCCTATTTTCAATTAAATTGCCCGACATTTCCCTGTCTGATAGCCAAAATGTATTTTTTTTTAAATCGCAGTATGATATAAAGAGTAGATATTAGATGGGTAACTTCGAGAAAATGTGCCCACAATAGTTTGGAGAGGAGATAGGGAAAAGCACACTAATGCACCTGACCAGAATTTGAGTCTCAGACTCTCCATCACTGGTAGTGGCAAATGGCAAAATGGCCATAAACGTGTGGAGAGTTTTAATTTGCCAGCTCTCATAGTAAAATAAACTTTTTCCTGGCATGTACCGGTTGTAGTTTTATATTTCCTGCATATCAGGAAACAATTTTTTATGAATGTGTCAATGACACAACACGGCCATCAAATATTACCTTCCACTCCCTTTTCCAACACTATTTCATTTTTGCCTTCAGACCAAAGAATTATCAAATTTCCTAATTAAATTGTCTTACATTTTCTATTTGGACAGTTTTCATCATTTTCACCCGCAGTAGTTGTAACCGAGTAGTCAAAGTGTACAAGTCTTGAATAAACATATTCAAACAGTGTATGTTGTTCTAAATGTTCGACTGAGCAACCTAATTTGCTCAATTGTTGTATGGTCTGGAGAATGTCACTCCTCATTCACCACGCCCGTGGCTAATTGGAAAATATTGTTGCCCACCTTCACGTTAGGCCAGCGATATCCAACCTGGGGGTCGTGGCATTAATCCAAAGGGGTCACAAGTTTTGTGAGGACTATAACCTTTTACTGTTTTTACTCTTTTAAGAAAGTTTGACTATAGCAAAGTTCAAAATCCAAATAGAAACAGAATATTTTGGTTATCTTACTGACTGCATGTTTACCGAAACAGTTAATAATATTCTGGACACATCAAATCAATGATAAAAATTACAAGTATTCTCACCAAGGGACTTATGGCAATCAAGTTTCGTATATGGTCGTAAAATGTAACAAGCCTCATTCTTTTGGATATACACTAGTTTTGGCTGCTGCTGTCGAAATCCCTGAAATAATGATTGACAAAGCGTCTACAGATCTAATCCGAAATATCCTTTTGGCAGATAACACGGTGCGAAGATGGATATCCGACGTGCCGCAAGACATACAAGAAAGGCTGACCAATGCCTTGAAACTGTCAAAATTTGCAATAGAGGTCGACGAAGCCACTGACTCAGTGAAGGATGCCCACCTTATAGCTTATGTTTGGTACATCAATACCAGATCTGTCGAAGAGGACCTATTGTTCTGCAAGCCAATTCTGGGAAGAGCCAGTTTTGAGGGACTTTTCAAGATTCTAGATGATTTTTCGACAGCAAGTGAGATGAAGTGGGAAAATTGTGTTGGAATGTGTAGTGATGGTGGTCCTTCTATGCCTGGAGAAAGTAATAGTTTACAAGCTTCCGTGAAAGGGAAGGTTCCCAACACGATCTGGACTCACTGTATAATCCACAAGAAGTCACTTGCATCAAAAAAAGTGTATAGAACTAACTAAGTGTTGTTTTTAGTTCCATCATTAAAATAGTCACCTACATTAAGACGAGACCAACTGAATCAAGTTTGTTCGCTGCTCTATGCAAGGGAACAGGGGCTGAACACAGTGCTCTTATACTACTCTGCTGTAGGCTGGCTGTCACGTGGGAAAGTGCTTACAAGGGTGTTTGAACAGAAGGATGTAATTAGTCTTTACCTCAAAGACAATGACTATCCCGAGAATAAAAATGAGATCAATAAGAACATTATTATTATCATTATTATTATTATTAGCACCGCGTTTTATTTCCCGTTCGAGTTGTACGCACTTACCCTAATGTGTAATGGTAGGGTTGATTGTGAGATGAAATGGAGGACCTACAGTTTAACGTGGAATCCGAACCACGATGGAGGCCTGGCATTCCACACATTCACAAGTTATGATTAATTTACGTCTTGTTAGAGGTGAAGGGTGTGGCAAGCAGATAAATTTGTGCCGGGACCGAGGTTTGAACCTCGGACCCCTATCATAGAAGTCAAACACCTTGCCCCTAGACCGCCAGGTCACCCAATAAGAAGACTTTCTTGTGCAAACTATCCTAGCTTGCTGATACATTTGAAAGACTTCTTATTTTAAAGGTGTCAATGCAGGGGAATCTATTGTTTTCTGCTGCGTCTGCCCTTAAAACTAAATATAGGAATCGGCTTAACTTAGAGCGGGATCTCAGATTGGCTATTTCTCCACTGATGCCAAGGTTTGATAAACTATGTGCAGTAATGCAGGTTCAAAAATTCCACTAACTGTACAGCTGATATTTAGTTTATTTTGACATTGTTTGTACTATCTATACAATTTGTTTTTTTAATCATTTATTAAAAGTAAATGATGTATTTGATAATAGTTATATAATCATTTTATATCAATTAAAAATCTAGGATTCAAACGCAAGGGGTCGCAACGCTCTCAGAGGCAAAAATTGGGGTCACACTCCGAAACAGGTTGGAAACCACTGCGTTGGAGCAAGAGAGCTCAGATACGAAGACAGCTTAAATTAAGTGGTCTTCAACGTATGGGTCGCAACTCAGTTTAAGAGCACAGCATATTTCGGGTAAGGGTCACATTGCTTGTTGAAGCTATAGCTTTATGTATACTTTTTAGGTGTGTGGCACTGCTGCTACTATACCTTCCTAAAAATTCACTGGGCTTCTTTTTTAGCACCACGTTTTACTACCTGGTCAGGTTGTACTCATATGCACTAATTACATTACCCAATTAATTAGGGATGAGGAAGGGTGATTATAGAGTAAGTGTGCCTGCATTTGTGTGGAAAATCATTTAAGGAAAACCACCCTAAGTACACCCGACCAGGATATGAACTCTAATCGCCCTGTCATCAGCAGTTTAGTCTATTGCAAGAGTAGCTAATCGACCATGTGGCAACCGAAGCAGGTTTGAGAGTCTTATCAGTCACATTCATATGATCATTATATAAGCGATTTATAACATTAAATCACGCATCAGTGGACATGTGGGCTTAACATCACGCTTGTTTGGTTTGTCGGTGATGAGGTCAGGATTAAAATTCAAACCAAGAGTTTTGGGAAATGATGGGAAAGGCGGCCAGAGGAAGGGTGATTCTTTCTAAGCGGTTTCCCCTTCTCCCTCCATGCAAATAATGGTACATTTCCTCTAAAAACTCGGATATGTATTACTATTATTATTAGCACCGCGTCTTACTACCCGTTCGGGTTATACGCACTTACGCTAATGTGTAATGGTAGGGTGATTGTGAGATGAAATGGAGGACCTACAGTTTAACGTGGAATCCGAACTACGGTGGAGGCTTGGCCTTCCACACATTCACAAGATGTCTTGTCAGAGGTGAAGGAAGGGTTTGGTAATCAGATAAATCTGTGCCGGGACCGAGGATTGAACCCCGACCGCCAGCACAGAAGTCTGACACCTTACCCCTAGACCACCAGGTCACCGAACTAGGATATGAATGCTTGTAGGTTATCATAGGGTTGCGATGGTTTCAAAGACAAAAATTGGGATCAAATCCCACAAAAGATTGAAAACCAATGGCTTGAATGTTCATCCTAAAATTTAATAAGCATAGCCTAGTTAAAATAACTTTTTTTTTGTCAGTTTAGATCTATGTCTTAATATTTCTGTACCTGCAAGTGCCTTTTTGAATAATTCCTTATTATTAACAGCATGAGCCCAGGTCACTTTGGTTAGATCCCCCTTAATATCAGGGAAATATTCTTGGACATTCGGCATTATGCGGTTGGCCTCCGCGTTCATCATAACTGAAACAAATATATAATCAGTAATATGCACACACAATAATTAAAGATGTTAATGAATATAATATATTGAAAAAAACTAATAAGTAGGTTTTGAGAAAATATTAAGTAAGTTTGTTACTGTGTAAAGGAAGCATTAATGATAGTTTTATTGAAAATTGTTTTAGTTTTTAAGCAATCAGAAGTTTTATTGTCTAATTTTTTACTATTTTCAACTAATATTAATTTTGTTACTATGTTTGCTTTAAATACTATTCAATTAGTTTCATTTTACAGATGATATAAAATTAAATGGAATAAAAATCCTAATAAATGTTTCTACTACCGTCAGAACCTCACTACCTTAATGAAGTTAAGAGGCAGTTATGGTACTAAAACTTAGCTTTGGGTTACAATTTAAATAATTAACTCTATAATAGCATTTGCATAATTTTCCAACAAGATATGAATTCTTTTAGTTGGGCTTATTTATTTAGCTATCCTATTTTAAATGTATTTACAGTGTAACTGTTGTGATTGAATATTTGATTTGAGAATTAACCTAAATATGACTTTAAAAAAAATATTGGAATTTTAGGGCCTACTTATGTGGGTTGTTGAGGCAAGCTAGACCTGACAGGACTGTACCAGTAAATGGTTTCCTCTCATATAAAATTTTACCTTTAAAATCGATAAACATATTAAATTAATTCACTAATAATTTTTTATGTGGTGAGAGAACAATTTATAAGCCTTGGGGGAGGGTACACCAAATATTGCTAATTTAAGGGACTCACTTTTATTTCTAAACAAACTATTACTATACTTTATATTATATTTTACATCTAGTGAAAAAAAGATTGCACATTGATTAGAATTTTTTTTTTTTTTTTTTAGCAAACCTCAATCACATGGTATTTGTAAGCAATATTCTTTTTCATCATCCTCAACTATTTCCAGCCTGTGGCCAAGTCAATTTAGTAAAATGCCTCCATCTCCCTCAATCCATCCGCCATTCTTCCTCCTTTAATTTCTTTCATTCTTCTCCTCTCACTTGTAGACTTTGTTATCTGCTCTTCCCATCTCTTTATTGGCCTCCCTAGTAGTTTTTTTCCTACATACTTCACCTCCATCATTCTCTTTGGCATCCTCTCCTTCTCCGCCCTCATTACATTCTCATACCATCTCGGTCTTGCTTGCTCTACTATCTCATGTACCCCCTGTACTCCCACTCTTTCCCTGATTACTTCAGTCTTAATCCTGTTAGTTTTAATTGTATAGTATTTTGGGTGTCTAGTAATAGCAATTAAATATATAAATAAATAAATGTAACAAATAAAAAGTGTCTTGAATACAAGTGACAGTTTCTATACTATGGTTCATTTGGTGACGAAATCCAAGAAAATGGGTAGTTTTAAACAGTTTATGGTTCATCTACATCAGTCACGCACCCACTTGTCGAAAACTCACTCGTAAAGTGCTACTGCAAGATGTGCTTGTATTGTTTTCTGATTAAACAGACTGTATAAAATAAAATTTTGGTAAATTACCATCATCGAAGCAATATTAAAGTTTATAAACCAAAGTTAAATAGAATATTATAAAAAGTTATTAAATTAATACTCTTACTAAAGAATTTTAAATGTAATATCTTTTATCAATAGAACTTAATCAACTTACATTTTCATGCAATGCTATCCTTGACCAAATAACCAATTTTTTTAAAAAAAAGTTAAATACAGTAGTGCATCTAGTGTTTTCCCCAGAAAACTTTGCCAGCCTGGCGGTCAGTAAAATCAGCTGGGTGGCATGCCCATTTTAAAGGTATTGGAAAGAACACTGACCTACCTATATTTATTTATGAATGGCTGAACATAAGTTAATACAACCACATAAACACTTCCGACAAGTGATTCTGATAATTCTGACATGCAACTGCATTTGTCGACAGACAATATTAGGCCTACGATAACAAGTCAGACAAATGGCTAAGATTTGCTATAGACGAGCCATTAATAGAACCGAACTGACATGTCTTTTTTTCATGGTTTTATGGTACCGGTATTACTCACTTTTATAATCAAGAAGGATTGTTTTTAAACGCTAAGGTTTATTAAAACAGCAACACCTCTTTTAATTGGAAAATTATGTTCAAAATCTAAGAAATGTAGACCCAGTGATAAGATGTAAAAAATAATGGTTTAGGAATAATAATTTATTGTACTAAAAATTTTAATAAATGGCCACACTATCATTAGTTGTAAAACTTAAGACTTTGTTGGTGGATTAAAAAAATAGGTTAATAATCGCAATTCTGTAAAAACAAGAAAAAGTGTAAAAAGTGAGAAATTATAAAGTACATAAACTAAATAAGCATTTATTATAACAACTAGTGCGTGCTAAGGAAGATTTATATTAACATTTAGTTAAGACGTAAAAGGGGGGTAACGTTTCTGTAACTTTCATTCTGTCAACATATTGTTCTTAAATTAACATTTAAGACAATATATGGCTTTTTCAAATTACATTTAGATGAAAAAGTATTACTTAATTTAAAATGTACAATTATTTCCTTTAGAGAAGTCTTAAATAGTTAATTTTAATTTGGTAAACCATCTTCTTTGCTTCACCTGTTTTAGGCTATAAGCCTAGATTATACTGGAACGTTATTTCAATTAAATATCAGTATTTGAATGTACTTACTTATGCAAAACAATATCGATGCAATATGAGTTCGCCACAAATGCTGCGAGATATGAAGAATTGACATAGCTAGGTCCTATTTTTCTTATGTTTATAAAGTACTGTATTGTAAAAAAAATGCAATATGAACTTGTGCTTTAAACAGCTGATTTGTAATTGAACCGACTTTTTGTCAGTTCATCCACCACCTTAGGGAAAATAATTATGGTGAGTTAACACCGTATATTTTCGGGTATTTCCGTAAACACTCGTGATTATGACGTCACTGTTCTCTATTATTGATTTTCAACAGGCAAGAATGATAAAAAAAAATAATGCGTTAAATTAATTGGCATGTTCTAAACAACTTTTACTCAAAATATCTGTTTGTATATTCCGTAAACTCGGTACATGTATAATTCATTCGTTTTTGTAATTTTATGTACTCTATAAAAAAATGTATGTAATCTTAATCACGTTATATCGTGTCAGCTATTGTAAAGTAGACTGTCCAATCTAATTCGTTGAAATGAAACAATTTCAGCAAATTCGATAAATACAATCAACATTTTCATAATTATTATTTTTGTTTAATGTTTGTAGTTTGAACAACAATATCCTTTAACTATTGAAAAAATCTTGAACTTGCTTGTTTTTTTGTGTGTATCTTTTTGTTTTGTTTTTAAGCACCGCGTCTTATTAATTGTTCAGGTTTTACGCAAATGTACTGATGATGCCAAATGAGCTTGGGATGAGGAAGGTTGAATTTAGAGGCAGTGTACCTACATTTGCGTGAAGAATGAGAGAGTGGATAACCATCTAGGAAAACCACCCTCAGACCTCAGTGCACCTGAACGGGGTTAGAGCCCCGATTTCCCTGTCATCGGAAATCTAGTCTCTTGCGAGAGTGACTCCTTAGACCATGCGACCACCAAAGCAGGTCAACACTGCTATTAAAAGTATACGATTGAAAATATTACACGTTTAGAAAGTAGTGACCGCTTTGTATACCATCGTTGGTCCTTCCATTTGGATTCGCACATCTATGTTCATTTACTTGTCCACCTGGGAATGACTCTCCGTAACTGGTCGTAACGATAATCTTTAGAACGTTGAGTTGATCTTCTATGGAGTGCTATGGAACTTACGCATCTTTGCTCGTTTTAGCTTCCTTTTCGCACAAACAACTAAAAACTATATAAAAACACTTTTTTTTTTTCATCATAGGTCCTCGGCAATGGCCTAATATTAATTTTCCTGGAAGATGTATCGGTCGTGTTGGACCTGTGGCTTGGCCTCTGCGTTCACCTGGTTTAGCGCCATTAGACTTTTTTTTGTATAGGGAGCTCTCAATCAACAAGTAAATAAAGTGACTGTTAATGACCTTCAATCATTACGACAAAGTATAACGCAAGCGCGCGAAGATACAACAGTCGCACAATGTCGGTCAGTGACTCGTTCTGTCATTGACAGGTGCATTGCTTGTTTCGGGGCCGTCATTTCGAACTAAATAATAAAATATTTTATTTAATAACTACCATTTTTGTTTTTATTTTGTTTTTTGCTGTTTGCGCAAAAAAGAAGCTATAAAGAGCAAATTTCCAAAATATATTTTGAGTTAGTTTTTTGATCCCTTACCACTTCCCAAAGTTTAGCCGTTTTAAGCCGTGAAATAATAAGCAACCTCAGGTTGAATGAGGGATTGACTCACATCCAAATCGGGTCGATTATAATTATCTACGACCCTAATTCACGAGTCTTCACGCGATATACAACTAGCTATCAGTGTTGTCGAATCAGTCTTTTTTTTTGGTGCTAATTGATCGCGGTTTTGAAATCCGGTCTTCTCTCATGTCAATCGTACATTTCCTGCCATGTCATGCGTGGAGACATTTCGTGTCGATGCCAAAGTGATGAGATGGATTTTTTTTTTTCGTGGAAAACTGTAGGTTGGTAATCCTGCCGCTAACTGGACGTTTCCTTTTTGACAACGATCGACAGCATCGCTTTTGATGCAACCCACCGGGAGCGAAACGGGGGCGGGCCGCGTCACTCACAAAGGGTGGCGGTAGGAAGGTGTGGGGTGGGGTTGGGGGACTATGGATTCAATATGGAGTGGGGTGTTAAGGGGGTAGAAAAATAATCAGCCTACAGGAAATAAAACATTGTACTTTCTTGGAAAATTGGGTTTTATTTGCACGATTACTAAGTTAGGTAAATTGAAGGCATGCCTGAAGAATTAGTTTCAACTGACGTTAAAATGAAAAAAGAGATTGCAAGGAGACTTGCAAAAGTAGTTGCAGCTGACTTTAAAATAAAGCACGATATTGAAGGTGAACTTGAATAACTAGTTGCAGCTGACGTTAAAATGGAGTAAGAGATTGAAGGTAGACATGAATAATTAGATTCAGCTGACATTAAAATATACCAATAAATCGAAGGTACAGTAGCCCCATGGCTTCTTTGGTGCTAACTGACAGCTGACAGCTTTAAAAAGCTACCAGACCAAATTATGTATCCTTACGCCGAACCATATGATCTGCAAAAATATGTGTTTAGCAGCTGTCACTTCTGACGGCCAAAATTTAGGTATATAACTAAATGTTGACTGTCAGAAGTTAGCTGTGAACTGTCAGTCAGCACCAAAAAAGCCGTGGGGCTACTATATATAGATGAAAAACTGCGGCTCATTACCCGTTCGGATTATATGCGTATGAACTAACTACGTTAATGTTTTAGGGAGGAGGATGGTTGAATTTAGAGTAAGTGGACCTGAATTTGCGTGGAGGGGTAGTGAAAAGACATTTAGTAAAAACCACCCTCAGTACACCCAACCAGGGTTTCTAAGCTTGGTCCCTCTGTCAGAAAGTGTATATAGAGAGAGTTACGCCTCGTGGGTCTCG
Source organism: Timema douglasi (assembly GCA_901482245.1). Lineage (NCBI taxonomy): Eukaryota > Metazoa > Arthropoda > Insecta > Phasmatodea > Timematidae > Timema > Timema douglasi. The sequence continues at coordinate 129,230 of CABEEJ010001008.1, read as the reverse complement.
GGGTATAGGGTCACTCCATCCTCTTTACATCTCCCCTCCAACATTGGCGACATCTGGTGCGGGAAACCTTAGTAATGCGTCCGATAAGGTGAGTCATCCGACAAACGACCTGGACAGTGTCGACTTTAGAGGAGAACACGGAGACTCTGTGCGGGACGCGTTGTCTCGCTTGAAACGGTACCTAGACCCTTGCCGTCAGTATGAGCGTTGTGCCTCAGACAAAAAAGAACAAGGAGGTTAGAGGTTGTCTCGCTTGAAACGGTACCTAGACCCTTGCCGTCAGTATGAGCGTTGTGCCTCAGACAAAGAGGAACAAGAAGGTTAGAGGTTGTCTCGCTTGGGACAGTTTATAGACCTCAGTCGTTGGCATAAATGCTGTGCCTCAGACAAAGAGGAACAAGGAGGTTAGAGGTTGTCTCGCTTGGGACAGTTTATAGACCTCAGTCGTTGGTATAAATGTTGTGCCTCAGACAAAGAGGAACAAGGAGGTTAAGGGTTGTCTCACTTGGGACAGTTCCTAGACCCTTGCCATCAGTATGAGCGTTGTGCCTCAAACAAAGAGGAACAAGGAGGTTAAGGGCTGTCTTACTTGGGACAGTTTATAGACCTCAGTCGCTGGTATAAATTTTGTGCCTCAGACAAAGAGGAACAAGGAGGTTAGAGGTTGTCTCGCTTGGGACAGTTTATAGACCTCAGTCGTTGGTATAAATGTTGTGCCTCAGACAAAGAGGAACAAGGAGGTTAGGGGTTGTTTCACTTGGGACAGTTTATAGACCTCAGTCGTTGGTATAAATGTTGTGCCTCAGACAAAGAGGAACAAGGAGGTTAGGGGTTGTTTCACTTGAGACAGTTTATAGACCTCAGTCGTTGGTATAAATGTTGTGCCTCAGACAAAGAGGAACAAGGAGGTTAGGGGTTGTTTCACTTGAGACAGTTTATAGACCTCAGTCGTTGGTATAAATGTTGTGCCTCAGACAAAGAGGAACAAGGAGGTTAGGGGTTGTTTCACTTGAGACAGTTTATAGACCTCAGTCGTTGGTATAAATGTTGTGCCTCAGACAAAGAGGAACAAGGAGGTTAGGGGTTGTTTCACTTGAGACAGTTTATAGACCTCAGTCGTTGGTATAAATGTTGTGCCTCAGACAAAGAGGAACAAGGAGGTTAGGGGTTGTCTCACTTGGGACAGTTTATAGACCTCAGTCGTTGGTATAAATGTTGTGCCTCAGACAAAGAGGAACAAGGAGGTTAGGGATTGTCTCACTTGGGACAGTTTATAGACCTCAGTCGTTGGTATAAATGTTGTGCCTCAGACAAAGAGGAACAAGGAGGTTAGGGATTGTCTCACTTGGGACAGTTTATAGACCTCAGTCGTTGGTATAAATGTTGTGCCTCAGACAAAGAGGAACAAGGAGGTTAGGGATTGTCTCACTTGGGACAGTTTATAGACCTCAGTCGTTGGTATAAATGTTGTGCCTCAGACAAAGAGGAACAAGGAGGTTAGGGATTGTTTCACTTGAGACAATTTATAGACCTCACTCGTTGGTATAAATGTTGTGCCTCAGATCAGGCGAACAGGGATACTTAGCGCAGGACGCGTCGTCTTGCTAGAATGAACCTGAGCCGATGCCATGTAATTAGCGTAGAGGTGTAGGGAACAAGATGAAAGGTCAGTTTTTTGGTTGCAGTTTTTGTATTGAAACTTTTTTTGGTAAAAATTAATCAAATATTGCTTTAATACAAACATAGTTTAATTTCCTTCATTAGGAGACCTCAACATTTCTTGAATATCTGTCAAGGATGTCCTGGAATCTAATAACAACTTTTTACCTTCTAACAAAAAGGGTTCGTCTAGTTCCGATATGCTAATGACAGATATTCAACCACTTTTAAAATCATCATGTGAAGAAAATTAAACTCTTTATTAAACTGGAGCAATATTTGATTTATTTTGGTATAAAAAAAGGTTTTGCTATAAAAACTGCAAAAACAGTGGCCTTTTCTCGCTTTTCCTACATCGCCACCTTAACAAAGTTGGAATTTCGGGATGACGTATTTCTATCAATATAAATAAGATTAGTCCAGTCGTTCACAAAGTAAGAAAATTCATCACTTTGAAATTGGGGTAAGACATCTCTTACCAAAGAACATACGAACGACTGTGATCCGATCGTTTTGTGTTGGCCTGGAAATAAGTTAGGATAAGCCAGTCATAAGGCTGGTTCACACTGAAAGCTAAGCTAAGATTATATTGGCTCTGCTGTTTAGAAAAATAGTTAACCATATATTTAAAAGTGTTGGTTCATACAAAATGCTAATCTATTCCTCGCTATGCCGTGCAATGTTTTTTTCCGATTGCTGGCGGTGCGATTTTTCTATCTTACATCTTGACACATATTATGTTGCGCATGCGCATAATGCAGCTTGATCCATTTGTTGAACAGACGCAGTGCTGGAGTGTTAAAGTAAACAAAGGAGTATCGAAGTTTTGTTTTATGTTTGTTTAGTTAATTTTCTATTTAGGTTTTGTATTTAATAAGTGTTTTTATATTATAATGGAAACGTTAATTGGACAAGTAAAACCTCTACTTCCCTTCTTTCTCTTCCAAAACAAGATGCTAATAGCAGCAGCTTTTCTTTCCTAATACTATCATCTGAGCTCAAACAAGACATTTTGGAGAAAGCCAGAACGTCACTGAAGAGGAGCAGAAAGAAAGATAGTAAATTCAGGAGGGGAAAGAGGAACCATAGCTTAACTTAGCAATGAGTGTGAAAACAAGGTGACAAAACCTTAGCAGAGCTTAGCTTAACTTAGCGTTCTTTGTGAACCGGCCTATAACTTGAAACAGGTATAAAACACTAAAATAAACTTAAATGGTATTCGAGAAAAAACCGAAATTGATCTTTAATCAAAACTACAGTCTTATTGTTGACCTGGCGGTCTAGGGGTAAGGTGTCATACTTCTGTGCTGGCGGCCGGGGTTCAATCCTCGGTCCCGGCACAGATTTATCTGATTTGAATGTGGGGAATGCCAGGCCTCCACCGTGGTTCGGATTCCACGTTAAACTGTAGGTCCTCCATTTCATCTCACAATCACCCCTAACACTACACATTAGCGTAAGTGCGTATAACCCGAACGGTTAGTAAGACGCGGTGCTAATAATAATAATAATAATACTACTCGCACGGACGGCACCTTATACGGTGGCACGATCTACCGACTGACTTAAAAAAAGATCCTGGTTCGTCTATCATCGGTGGGCACGTGGTTTAGATGCCTGTCTCAACTAGTTTGGCTTATATATGACGTGGGGGTTGGAGTGCTAGTCTGAAATGGTTGTGTTGAGGTCGACTTATCCTTAATGGTTTCCCTCCACGAAATATGGATACACTTCCTCTTAATTACACGTTCCTAACTAGAATTTATTAAAATGTATCTAATCTGAACGTGTAGAAAGAAGTGATGGGGTAAAAATATTTCTTTTAAATCTTTTCAAATAATTTACTCTTTTGTAATATCCAACATATATTTTAGTAACCTAATTAATTCTATAGCTTAGTTATTTGAATAGGGGTAGTTTTTTCACGATTCCATCTAGAAAGCCATGAAATATCTTTATTCAGAGGCGGTATTTTTTTTTATCACTACGACCGTCTACTTGATCAGGCTAAACGTATATATGGTAATTATTCTACGGAGACAGGGATAAGGAAGGACATTTTTTAGAGATAATATACCTGCATTTGCGTGGAAGGAGAGTGGGAAACTATTTTAGGGATAAAACACACTGTAGAACCGACCAGAATTCGAACCCAAATATTCCCGTCATCGGCAGGCCAGTACAATGCAAGAGTGACGCCTTAGACGATTCGGTCACTGAAGCAGGTTTTATAGAAGTTGTTTGATAGAAAAAATTTGGTGGGATTTTCTTTAACTATCCATCAAATTATCATTTATAAAATAATGTAGTTTAGGAATATTTTATAAAAATTAAAAAATTTACAATAAAGGACATAAGCTAGATTTTTATCAAAGAAAATGGTAAAATCTGAAAGATTAATTTTAAATTGCAAATCAATTGTAAATTTAACTATAAATTATGAACTGAACATATTTTATGTCATCAAATTTTTAAAAATCTCACGATGCATTGTTAAATATTTTTCAAATGAATGGCGTCCATTTTCATAACCATATATTATCATATCGTAGAAACTTTGAAAAATATTTTTTTTTATATATAATATCACATAATTTTTTAATATTTTTATAATATATTTAATAAAATAAACATTTTTCTTTTATAAAATAATTATGACCGTGTAGTTCCGCCTTAAGTGCCAGCTGCTGTCGACCTAAAGTCCCGTAGAACGAGGTGTGAAATCTTGAGTTCACGGGTATTTACCACCCTTCGTCTCACCCTGCCCCCCTCGTCCCACCACCGGCCACTGGATGAAGCTACCTATATACCCTGCTCAGATAAAACATCTCAACCACACAATAAATCAAATAATTTATACTATCATGTACAGTATCACTCATAAAATGCCATAAGTATATCTGTAAGAAAACAATTGAATTTTTTAGTCACATTTTATTACTAGACCTGTACATCATGATTAAAAATGTTCAAGAGAATTTTGAACTTATTGAAAAACCATTTGTACTATCTTGCTTAGCAAACTTTTGTTCTAAAATAAATATTGTTCGAGCCCTTTTACAATATTGTCATTGTTATAAATTAACAACTTTAATACATTTATTTACTAAATAAATCGTTAAAATTTCAATAAAAAACGATGGTAGTTTTACTTTCTCGTGACCCATAATAGAGAAAAAAAATTTGTGTCCGTCAAAAAATCGATTTTTAAATTTTGATGGCCGCAATTTTTTTTTTTTCTCAAATCCGTCTGTATATCGGCCTAAAACCCAAACCGTTTTATCGATAACGCTGAAACTTGGTATCTACGGTTTTTATAAGGTTCCCCAGACGGAATTTTTGTATCTATTGATCTAACCCCAAAAATTAAGGGTAGCTTACTTTATAAAAATGATTTTTTTTCACCCCTTGAAATAAGCTCTAAAAAAAATTTGATTCAAATACTTGTCAAGGCACAATTTAACACTACAATCGAAATGTCGTATCTCATTTTTCAGGGAAAATAATTTAGAAGGTGCTTTTCCAAAGTGTATATTTTCAATTTTGATCAGATCTCCTCAATTCTTTAAGAAACAAAAACTTCATTTCAAAGATGTAAGACTATTGAAATTAAAAAACTTTTCTCTGTTTTTTTTTCTCCCCGTAAAACCAATAGTTTCCTAGCTATAAGCAAATATGCATTTTTAAATGGAGGTAAAGGAAATGGAGAGTAGAAAATTTACAGAACTAATATACTCCAGATAATTAGAAATGTTTTAAAATTATAAACTACAAAATGGAGGGGGTTAAAGCATTCTTTGATGGATTCCACGAATATAGGGCCATTGTATAATACGTCACGAGAAGATTGTCATATTTCAGGATAAACGGTTTGTACAAAATGATCACCAAAGATCACAATAAGCGTAATAAAATAACACAATTGACTTACAAACTAGCTTAATTATGTAAGAGACACAACATTGATTTCCCCGGCTGTTAGTTCATCACTGTGAAAAAAACAAGTTCTAATTTCACACATGATAAAAAAAAAAGTCATTATAGCGGGGATCGAATTCCGGGGCCCTTGGCTAGCTTGATCATCATAATGAATGTAATATATATATATATATATATATATATATATA
>CABEEJ010001008.1:89075-123185 GCA_901482245.1 Timema douglasi | reverse complement strand
TATATATATATATATATATATCGACATATTTTAAAATTTGAGACTTGAGTTTCTTTCATTTCTTTGACTTTCCAAAATTCAGGCGTTGGTATAGTTCGATTTTCATAGGAATGACTTTATCTAATAACTGGAAAAGTTAATAGACCTATTTTTACGTTTTCAAAGGTCAAGTTATGTAATCTGCTCCTGTCACTTTTGATAGATACTTTCTTTACCTTTAAAATAACACTATTGTAAAACATTATTTGATTTTACCACCAAAACGTTTGTAATTTCTAAAAGACCCTTTATAATAAAGTTGGACCTAACATACGTAACATCTAGCAATAAAAAAAAACTCAAATAAACGTAATTTAACTAAACTATGGTTCTGAATTTACTGTTGTTATTATTATTAGCACTACGTCTTACTACCAGTTCGGGTTATACGCACTTACGCTAATGTGTAATGGTAGGGTGATTGTGAGATGAAATGGAGGACCTACAGTTTAACGTGGAATCCGAACCACGGTGGAGGCCTGGCATTCCACACATTCACAAGATGTCTTGTCAGAGGTGAAGGAAGGGTTTGGTAATCAGATAAATCTGTGCCGGGACCGAGGATTGTACCCAGGTCGCCAGCACAGAAGTCTGACACCTTACCCCTAGACAACCAGGTCACCTGAATTTACTGTTAATCATTAGTATATATAAAACGGGAACAATCTCTATTTCTCGCAACGTATGGGAACCCTACGAATGAAGAGATGATCTGTATTTTTTCCACATCACAATGATTAACTAAAAACAAGGAATGGGGGGAGTGCAACATAAAGATAGAGAGAGAGGAAAGATATGTGTGACAGTTCTGTCATTCATGAAGCCATCATCCGGCACAACGACGGGGCCGTGTGCTCAGCGCTGACATTCTAGCCTCCAGCTTCTGACTTTAAATAATTAAGGTAGGAGTATATGGAACGTGAGGCTAGGGAAGTATTTTTTTTTTACAGATTTTATATCAATTTTTTTTTTGTCAAAATGAATCAAATAATTCTCCAATAGAAATGTAGCGTTTAATTTTCTTCATATGGTGATATCAACAATTCTTGAATAACTGTCTAGAGTGTCCTAACATTTAATGACAACTTTTTACTTAATTTAAAAAGTTTATTATGACAGATGTTCAACAAATGTTGATATCATCAGGTGAAGAAAGTTAAAAATTCTGTGTTTCCACCGAAGCAATAGTTGATTTATTTTGTCTAAAAAAAAGGTTTTGCTATACAAACTGCAAAAACACTGCCCTTAATTCGCTTCCCCTCTAAACCCAACTTAATAGATGGATAATTTCAGTTTTTTTTAACTAAAGCATGGGAATACATACGTTGGTGACAGTTTTCCACTCAACCACCCGAGCGCTGTAGTCAACGCGTGAGTGGTGTAAGAAGAGAATTGGACTATCTGTTGAGGCTTTATCTGATCTAATTTGGTGATATTTCTGGTGTAAACGTCTTTTGAATAGATTAAACTAAAACCAAAACTTAAGATATAGCACATTTCGATTGCACTCGTTTCTTTAAATTAATAAGAAAACTTTCCTAGGAAAATTTACCAATTCATATTTTATAAATAATACACACTCCACTGGTCAGCCCAAGACGAAGTTGGGTCTTAATTATCGATCTTAGACCATAAATCTTTATCAGAAATTGACTCGAAAGAAAAATTATCATTCACAATGAAAAACTGTAAAAAGGTTCAGATGGTTTTGTTTTTTTTTAGATGTGTGAAAAACCTAAACAAGTCAAGGAATATTATAATGAAAGTTTTGTAGTCACTCGGTAATAGCAGGATGAAATCTTACACAATAATTTATTTGTATATAAAGCGCCTATAGCTAGGATAGATCCTTAAGCCTGTCTTGTGATAAGTTGACGTGCGCCTTATGTACAAGCATTTGCTTAGAATAAGTACCTTTCCCGCTCCGGTGGCAGAAAGGTCTATTGCGCTACTCTAGCATTAGACTAGACTGTCGATGACAGGGAGATACAGGTTCAAATCTCAGTCGGACGTACTTAGGCTCTTTCTAAAAATGGTCTTTAACTATCTCTCTTTCCACGCAAATGCGGGTACACTTCCTCTAAATATAACCTTACTAATCCCTAAAAGTATCAGCGGAATTAGTATATAAGTGTATAAATCGAACTAATAGTAAGACATGGTGCTAAAAAAAAAGTACCTTTCATGCATTTGATGGATGGCAATCATGGTTAATTAGTATCTACACTACAGATGGAATTGACTTCAAGGATATTGAGGCCTTCTAAGACAGTGTTTCATTTTTTAATTTATTTTAATTTATTTGAAGTATTTAAATTGCACTGTCTGAACCGACTGATTATATTAACATATTAACCAACTTAAATGTAGAACATGGGAGAATAGCATTAGAATGGACCAGAAAAAGATAAGTTGTAATGAGGAGGACTGGGTAGAACTAGTTCAAGATAAGGATAGGGTGTAATGAGGTGGAGTGGATAGAGCTATCTTAAGATAGGGATAGGGTGTAATGAGATGGACTGGATAGAACTAGTTCAAGATAGGGTGTAATGAGGTGGACTGGATAGAACTAGCTCAAGATATAGATAGGGTGTAATAGGGTGGACTGGATAGAGCTATCTTAAGATAGGGATAGGGTGTAATGAGATGGACTGGATAGAACTAGCTCAAGATAGGGATAGTGTGTGTAATGAGGTGGACTGGATAGAACTAGCTCAAGATAGGGATAGGGTGTAATGAGGTGGACTGGATAGAACTAGCTCAAGATAGGGATAGGGTGTAATGAGGTGGACTGGATAGAACTAGCTCAAGATAGGGATAGGGTGTAATGAGGTGGACTGGATAGAACTAGCTCAAGATAGGGATAGGGTGTAATGAGGTGGACTGGATAGAACTAGCTCAAGATAGGGATAGGGTGTAATGAGGTGGACTGGATAGAACTAGCTCAAGATAGGGATAGGGTGTAATGAGGTGGACTGGATAGAACTAGCTCAAGATAGGGATAGGGTGTAATGAGGTGGACTGGATAGAACTAGCTCAAGATAGGGATAGGGTGTAATGAGGTGGACTGGATAGAACTAGCTCAAGATAGGGATAGGGTGTAATGAGGTGGACTGGATAGAACTAGCTCAAGATAGGGATAGGGTGTAATGAGGTGGACTGGATAGAACTAGCTCAAGATAGGGATAGGGTGTAATGAGGTGGACTGGATAGAACTAGCTCAAGATAGGGATAGGGTGTAATGAGGTGGACTGGATAGAACTAGCTCAAGATAGGGATAGGGTGTAATGAGGTGGACTGGATAGAACTAGCTCAAGATAGGGATAGGGTGTAATGAGGTGGACTGGATAGAACTAGCTCAAGATAGGGATAGGGTGTAATGAGGTGGACTGGATAGAACTAGCTCAAGATAGGGATAGGGTGTAATGAGGTGGACTGGATAGAACTAGCTCAAGATAGGGATAGGGTGTAATGAGGTGGACTGGATAGAACTAGCTCAAGATAGGGATAGGGTGTAATGAGGTGGACTGGATAGAACTAGCTCAAGATAGGGATAGGGTGTAATGAGGTGGACTGGATAGAACTAGCTCAAGATAGGGATAGGGTGTAATGAGGTGGACTGGATAGAACTAGCTCAAGATAGGGATAGGGTGTAATGAGGTGGACTGGATAGAACTAGCTCAAGATAGGGATAGGGTGTAATGAGGTGGACTGGATAGAACTAGCTCAAGATAGGGATAGGGTGTAATGAGGTGGACTGGATAGAACTAGCTCAAGATAGGGATAGAGTGTGTAATGAGGTGGACTGGATAGAGCTAGCTTAAGATAGGGATAGAGTGTGTAATGAGATGGACTGGATAGAACTAGCTCAAGATAGGGATAGTGTGTGTAATGAGATGGACTGGCTAGAGCTAGCTCAAGATAGGGATAGAGTGTGTAATGAGGTTGACTGGATTGAACTAGCTCAAGATAGGGATAGGGTGTAATGAGGTTGACTGGATTGAACTAGCTCAAGATAGGGATAGGGTGTAATGAGGTGGACTGAGTAGAACTATCTCAAGAAAAAGATAAGAGTGTAATGAGGTGGACTAGATTTTTATAAACTTTCGATCTACCATTGACATATAGTAAGTGGGACCCCAAGCTTATGATTACATTAAATAAGAGAAGGCACCTACACTTTCTAAGGCGTGACAGACTAGTATCAACAAATGGTGGGTTGAATATAATTGTGCGGTGAAGTCATACATCGTCACGCGTGTTTTCTTTAACGCGGTGGCTCACATGGCAGATAGAGGCGCTGTTAGCACATGTCCCTGGTAACACTAGACAGCTGGTCGCCAGCCGCCATGCGTGTTTCATACTGCACTACATACACTACACTACACATGCACGAACATACTAGCACTCGCCCCTCTCTCCACATATGTGGAAATCCTGCCACCTACGGGCACGCCCCAACACTACGCACCTCGTTAACAGTACACTCTGCCACAATGCAAATGGCCCTACTAAAATGGCCAGTAGAAATATTTATGCCAGGATGTAGATTTAAAAAATGTCCGTGGAAGCATACATGTATATATATATATATATATAGGAAACAAGAAAAGTTTGGTTTTGAAATGTAAGTAGATACTGTCCATGTGCAAAAAAGTAAAGTGAGAGTGTATAGTCGTCATAGGAAGAGGGTAGGTGTTATCAACACATAAACAAGAGGCTTCACAGGGCAATCTGCTAATTTTCTTCCCTCTCTTTCTGTTTTGTACATTGGCGTGTGAGTGTGATAGTGCTTAGAATGCTTAAGGTGGGGATATAAGTAGTGCGGATTAAGGTAATTGTTTTTGCAGTTTTTATAGCAAAACATGTTTTGGCCAAAATAAATTAAATGTTTTCCCAGTAGAAACACGGACGTTAATTATTTCTTCACAAGTGATAATAGTTGTTGAATATTTATCAAGAGTGTCCTGGAATTTAATGACCACTTTTTCTCTTCATTTAAAAAGATTATCATGACAGATATTCAAAAACTGTTGATTTCACCGTATGAAGACAATTAAACTCTTTCGTTTGTAGTGAAACAATATTTTATTAATTTTGATGAAGAAAATGTTTAGATATAAAAACTTTAAAAAAAACCCTACCCTTAACTCTCGTCTCTTTCTACTCCACACTAAGCAACGTTATTTTACGTTGTAGATGTTATTAATTTTACGAGATTTCAAGAAACTTAAACTTAGGAATTGAGGATGAATACGAACATCCATAATTAATTATTTATTTTTGAGGGATGGGGTTTGTAAACCTCCTACCCCTTTTAGTATGTTTAGAGATTAACATTTACAGTAAATTTCCAAGAGAATTTTTCTTTTTAGAAATTCTCCGCAGTGGCAAATTGTGATCTATTAGGTAACCGAAGGCGCTGGGTTGGGATAGACAGTACCCAGGTCCTATTAACTATACAGAGTTACATGTTTGACCCACTTCAGCGGTGGATACACCAAAACAATTAAATAAGTTCATACATACATGTGTTCCATTTGACCATATGCTAAAAATTGCCATCTTTGGCCTGAACGCAAGTTTACAATAGTCGTGTAGTACAGTAGCCCCGTGGCTTCTTTGGTGCTAACTGACAGCTCACAGCTGACTGTTAGAAGTGACAGCTGCTAAATACATGTTTTGCAGATCATACGGTTCGGCGTAGGAATACGTAATTTGGTCTGGTAACTTTTCAAAGCCATCAGCTGTCAGTCAGCACCAAAGAAGCCATGGGGCTACTGTAGAATGCCGCACGCTTTCAAAAATACATTTCATTACAATGATTGCATTCAGGATGAAGTTGTTCATTTCAAGCACTTCCTATAATGTTAAGCAGCTCCACATTACTGGAGTATAAACATTACAATAATAATAATAATAATATTTAGCACCACGTCTTACTACCCGTTCGGGTTATACGCTTTAAGTGCTAATTACTCTAACGGATTAGGAATTGGGAAGGTTAAATTAGAGGAAGTGAACCCGCATTTGCGTGGAGGGAGAGTGGAAAACCATTTAGGAAAAACCACCCCCAGTTCACCCGACCGAGATTCGAACCTCGATCTCCCCGTCCTCAGCAGTTGAGCTCAACACGACAAGCGCGTTAGCCAACTACGCCACCGAGGCGGGTTAACATTACAATAATTGTTAAACAAGATCGAATGGGACACATGTTCATATGAATATTTTTCGTGGTTTTTGTGTCTCCTGTCCACCACTGAAGTGGGTCCCCCATGCTACACCCTACCCTGACTGTAATCATAAAGCCATCAGCTAGTGCGGGGATTCCCAGACTGTGCGTCGCGATGCCCTGCATGCAAGAAAACAAATAATTATTTCTTGTGAAAGCGCTCCGTGCGTATGAGTTCGGATTCTAATGCTCCTTGAAAGTATTGGGTACAGGGTCATCACACGGAAAAGCTGACATGTGTAGGGCGGCGTGGTATCATATAGTTTGGGAGCCCATGAACTAGTGTATGTCGCTCACATGTTAGACTAGACGGCCGATAAGAGGGAGATTGGGGTTTGAATCCCAGTCGGGTGTATTGAGGGGTTTTTTTCTTTAAATTGTTTTCCTCTCGGTGACCTGGCGGTCTAGGGGTAAGGGAAGCGAAGTTGCTAGAAAATATTTAAGTCAACCTTAGTTGAAATTATTATAACTATATAATTGATGATATACTGAAATTTAAAAAAATATATTGGCAATTGGAGATATTTTTCGGTAAAATCTTTAGATCATTGAATCCCAGTCGAAAGGATATGTATTCGCTAAATTTTAAATATTAATTCTGAAAATTGAAAAACGACACCTGGACAAGGGAGTTGAACCCAGAACCCGTGTCCAGGTGTCATTTTTATATTTTCAGAATATGATATCTAGATGGAGTAATCCTCACTAAAAGCATAAATAATAGCTTTGGCTATTTGATATTTAAATATAATATTGAATTATTAGGCCTGACATATCTAGTCGACAGAATACCTCACGTTAGTGACAGATTCAACCACCAAGCAGTGTAGTCTGTACGTGAATATGAGAAGAGAAATGGAATCGCTATAGGAACTCGTTTGATAATGTTCCTCTTCTGATGAGTTAAAACTGAAGTGTAAACTTTAAAACTTAACATTTCTTGATTGTATTCGTTCCATTTAAATAACCGTCACTATTTTCAAAAAATGAAGGAAAAATTGAATTTTCCCAAATGGGGAAGGTATTTCTCATCTCCCGTTAAAAATTGTAGATTCACATATTCGCCGAAAAACTAACGGAGAACAGAAACGTGGTCACGTGATCAGCTCTTAAGCCAATCACAAGATTTCCGCTTAATCGACGTGAGCTGTTCCGCTAAAGTTCAGCTCATCTCTACTTTGTACGCTCTGCCTGAGATGTTCGAACACAGGAGAACCAATCGAATCTCAGAACCAAACATCTCAAATCAGTGCGCATGCGCATTTGACAACGAATGCGCTCTACAGCCAGAAGCTAGCAGATAGCTTCCTTGCTCGTTGTGAGGAGATTTGAAATAACTCATTAATGGAACGAGTGTGTATCGATGTATTGGATTGTGCAACAACCATCGTGACAATAATCTAAAATATATGTTTATCCACTAGAAAATAAAATAAGTTGATAATCAGCTGTTTTAAGTTTGCATTGCAATAATTCGTCATGGGCCACCGAGGAAGATTCTGTTCACTATTTTCGTTGAACGTGTGAATCAAACTCGATCATAGATTGGCCCTGTCTCAAAATATCTCGTTGTAACGAGCTCGTGAACTGTTTACTTGTAAACGGGGTGAACGCATGGTGTGACTCAGTAATCAGCTTGTGATGCTGTGCAGGGTCGGCGGGTTATCGGCACACACAGGGTCCACAGCTGGTGAGAGTGTTGTTATGATCCACTGCCATATGGGACCCACAGCTCGCTGCGCCGATACAAGTGGGATGCTGTTCTCAATGAAAAAAGAGATATGGACCACCCAATAAGACACGCGTTCCTTTTGAACGGCGTCAGAGGAGGGGGATATAAACGCCACAAGAATCCTCAAGTTAAAAAATAAAATAAAAAATTGGTAGGTCTTAACGCGAGTGGTTTTTTTTATCATCGAATCTTACTACCCGTTCGGACTACAATCATATTTACTAATTGCACTAGTTTGTTAGGGATTAGGAAAGACGAATTTATAAGAAGAGTTCTCATATTTGTATGAAAGGTAAGTGGAATTCCATTATAGGAAATACCACCCTCAGTACACTAGACCAGGATTTGAACCCTGACCTCCCCGTCATCGGCAGTCCGGTATAGCCTATTGTGAGAGTGATGTATCCGACCATGTGTCCACCGAAACGGATGCTATTTAACGGTTTAATCTAATGGGTTAGGATTATGAATCTAGTTTTCTAGTGGAAAAGAGGTTGAGGAAAAAACTACCCCTAGCGCACTCGGCCAGGATTAAGATCGTGAACTTGCCATCGCCGGCAATAAAGTACATCGTGGACCCACTTCGGTGGCCGCATGGTCTAATGCGCTACTCTCGCGGTAGATTAGCCTGCCGATGGAGGGGAGCTCAAGGTTAGAATCTCAATTGGATGTACTGAGGGTGTTTTTTTCCCCAAATGGGTTTCCACTGTCCTTCCATGCAAATGTGAGTAAACTTCCTATAATATAACCTTCCTCATCCCTACAACTATTAGTTTAATTAGTACATAACCGTATAACCCGAACGGGTAGTAAGACGTGGTGCTAAAAGACAAAAAGTATATTGCGATGCTGATGCCTTCATCAATGGTCCTATTAAGATGAACAGACATGTTTATGTCTGTCCAGTTTTCATCAATTGTATAAACATGTAGCTATATAGATGTAAAAATAAAATTAGCAGGACGTAGCTCATCATGGAAGAAAATATGCAGGGTAATAATAGGCCCCAATCATACAAAATATGCAGGGTAATAATAGGCCCCGATCATACAAAATATGCAGGGTAATAATAGGCCCCAATCATACAAAATATGCAGGGTAATAATAGGCCCCAATCATACAAAATATGCAGGGTAATAATAGGCCCCGATCATACAAAATATGCAGGGTAATAATAGGCCCCGATCATACAACATATGCAGGGTAATAATAGGCCCCGATCATACAAAATATTAAGGTGGGAGTGTAGTGGACGCGAGATAAGGTCAGCGTTTTTACTGTTTTTATAGCAAAACATTTTTTATTAGTCAAAATAAATCATTGCTCCAATAGAAGCATAGAGAGTAATGTTCTTCCCACGATGACCTTAACAATTCTCAAATATCTGTCAAGGGTGTCCTAGAATTTAATGAATTTTTTTTCTCTTAATTTAAAAAGTTTGTCAACTTTTGCCGCTTTCCTCGTGAAACATATATTCAATAATAATATTTAGCACCGCGTCTTACTATCCGTTCGGGTTATACGTTTTAAGTACTAATTACTCTAATGGATTAGGAATTGGGAAGGTTAAATTAGAGGAAGTGAACCCGCATTTGCGTGGAGGGAGAGTGGAAAACCATTTAGGGAAAACCACCCCCAGTTCAGCCGACTGAGATTCGAACCTCGATCTCCCCGTCCTCAGCAGTCGAGCTCAACACGACAAGCGCGTTAGCCAACTACGCCACCGAGGCAGGTGACATATATTCAAGAATTGTATATGTCACTATGTGAATACTTTTTTTTAGCGCCACGTCTCACTACCCATTCGGACTATACGCCTATGTAATAGTTACACTAATGTGTTAGAGGTTATAAAGGCTACATTTAGAGGAAGTGTACCCACATTTACGTGGAGAGAGAGGGCAAAACAATTGAGGGAAAACCACCTCTCAGTGTACTCGACTGGGATCGAACCCTGTGCGTCCCATCTCCAGCAGTCTAGAATATTGAGAGAATAGCGCCTTAGATCATGAAGACACCGACGCGGGTCCAATCAATTTAATCTGATAATTATAAATGATTTGGGTCTCACTACATCTTCAACATGTTCAACTTTAATTTTAACAAGAGCTTTTGTTGACCTCGATCGTCTTGGGGTAAAGTTCTCACCTCAGGACTCGATGTTTGTGGGTTCAAACCAAGCTGGGGTCGATGGATTTTTATTGAACGATAACAACCCGTAGCACAACTTCCTTCGAAGGGGACGTAAAGCCATCTGTCCCATTTCGATTGTGGGCATGTGAAAGAACCCTGGAAGGTATGTGAAAATATCCTTACGGAAAATTGGTAGGACCTTTCACTTTCGCTCATAGAAATTCTCGTGTGCTGATATATAATGAGTCGATTCAGAAAGTGCAGGTTAAATACCTCAAATAAATAGATAAAATGCCACTTGAATATATTTAGGGTATTTAAATTAAAACTCAAAAAGTTGAATGATTTTTTTTTAATAGATATAATATTCGTATAATAAGGTGGTCATTCGTCCCCGATTTTATGAGTCAGGAAATCTCACTTTTTGTCGGAGAGGATCAAGAACAAATATTTTTATAACTAGACTATAATGAGCTCATCCGCGCTTTGAAAGATTACAAACCGGCGTTGGAAACATAAGGTTGGCACATCAAGCTTTTTTTATTCCCGAAAATTACTTAGCTCTTAGAAAGAAAGCAAAAAAGCCGTTTATTTTTTTTCCTTGTTAAGAAGAGACAAAGGACTTTTTTTATAAAAAAAAAAGATGAAAAAAATAGAAAGATAGTAAGCTAAGGTCAACATGGGGAGAAACCAATTATGACCACCAAAACCTTTCCTCGAATAATCATAGAGCCGCAGAAACCATCTTCACGACTCTTCCCACGAAGAAGAAGAAAAAAAATAAAGATACGACCAGGGCAGAAAACGAAAATTAACTGGAGGTAAATTTATGGCACTTTTAGGTAAAAAAAAACCGCGCTCATGTTTTTTTTTTGGTCAGACCGGAAACAGCAGCTTTGTGTTGCGTTACTAGTGTGGTCCTTAACCCCTCTCCACCCGCTTTCCTAACCAAACTTCTTTTTGTCGGCACGTGTTTGAAGTCGAAAGGGGGTGTGTGTGTGAGTGGGAATCGACTAGGAAATCAGGTAGGTAGGTAGGTAAGGTACCTCTCCGACTGCGGTGACCACACAAACACAGATACACTTCAATTTCCACAGAAATGGTCTTAAGATTATTATTATTATTATTATTATTATTATTATTATTATTATTATTAGCACCGCGTCTTACTACCCGTTCGGGTTATACGCACTTGCGCTAACGTGTAATGGTAGGGTGATTGTGAGATGAAATGGAGGACCTACAGTTTAAAGTGGAATCCGAACCACGGTGGAGGCCTGGCATTCCACACATTCACAAGATGTCTTGTCAGAGGTGAAGGAAGGGTTTGGTAATCAGATAAATCTGTGCCGGGACCGAGGATTGAACCTCGGCCACCAGCACAGAAGTCTGACACCTTACCCCTAGACCGCCAGATCACCAGGCTTTTAAGAAAATACAAACTTTTTTTTTTGAACGTGACCCGCCTCGGTGGCGTAGTTGGCTAACGCGCTAGGTCGTGTTGAGCTCGACTGATGAGGACGGGGAGATCGAGGTTCGAATCTCGGTCGGGTGAACTGTGGTGGTTTTTACTAAATGGTTTTCCACTCTCCCTCCACACAAATGCGGGCTCACTTCCTCTAATTCAACCTTCCCAATTCCTAATCCATTAGCGTAATTAGTACTTAAAGCGTATAACCCGGACGAGTAGTAAGACGTGGTGCTAAATAATAATAATAATAATAATAATAATAATAATTTTGTACGTGGTCAACATTGATCATATATTACAATATTAATAGTGATATTTTATAGGAAGTGATAATATCTAAGGAAAAAAGGGACAGGTGCAGAGCACCTGACTTGACGTATGAACGCGTTAAAGTAGATCAAGTAACTTTTCTATCTGTCAGATAAGATCACTTCCTTTGAAAATTGGATTGAATCACGTCAGCTTTAAGACACTAAATAATAATACCACACGTAGAGAATCTATTTAAAAGTTTCGGTGCTTCTTTTTTTTATGGTGGTATATTAAACTGTCATATTTAGTTGATAAAATATATATATATTTTTTTATCACCGCGTCATCATCACCTGTTCAGGTTATACGCATAAAAGATATTTATTTAATAAAATATGTTATAAACGTTCTGAGACCGTCTTTGATGAAATATGTGTTATGACATTTGGTAATATTTCTTTCTAAGTTTGTACAATAGGCGTGGTGCAATATTTATTATTATTATTATCATCATCATTCTTCTTCTTATTATTATCATTATTTTGATCATCATTCTTATTATTATTATTATTATTATCATTATTATTACTCGTTCTGTCTTACGACAAGTCCATTCCTTTTGTCAGTGAACCTAGACCGCCAATGCACCCTGTCCTCTGTCTCCTCTTCCAAAACTTTCTTCTTTCCTTCAAGTCGTCCGATATTTGAATCCTCCTTCTTCCTAAGCTCCTCTTTCCCTCAACCTTTCTTTCTATGACGTCATGCAGAAACAGTTCCTCCTTAGGATGTGTCCGATCCAGTTTGCTTTGTACCGAAGAATCACATCAAAAACTGTTCTCTTCTCACGCACACTATTCTCAGGACTTCGTTTAGCGGCACCCCCGTCTGTCCACCTGATATTCTCAAGTCTTCTCCATCGCAGCTTTTCAAAGATCGCCAATATAAATTGAAGATAAGGAATATAGGCCTATATATATTTTTTTTAGCACCGCATATCCTTTCTACTAGTCTGGTCTATACGCTTATGTACTAGTTACGCTAATGGTTTTAGGGATTAGGAAGGCTAAATTAAGAGGAATTGTACCCACATTTGCGTGGAGGGAGAGTGGGGGAAAAACCCACCCTCAGTAAAACCGACTGAGATTCGAAACTCAATCTCCCCGTCATCGGCAGTCTAGCCTACTGCAAGAATAGCGCGATATACCATGCAGCCACCGAAGCGGGTGATACGGATTATTACTATCATTTAAATACAACTATATTTTGTAATTTTTAATAATTAATACATGGAATGTTATTCTTTTAATCATCTTAATGAAGTACACAGCGTTGTCAGGAAGGCTATTCATTGAAAAATATCTAATCATAATTTTAAAATCCCTGTTTCAAACTGCACACGTTCATGCACAAAGGACACTAATTTTAAAAATTTCGAACCTCTGCATGCGGTAGATATAGCGCAATGTTCTTGACAGACAGACAGACACTCTCTTCATTTTATAAATATATACCAAGATATCAAGGTATTATCATTATTATTATTATTATTAATATTATTATTATTATTATTATTATTATTAGCACCGCGTTTTACTACCCGTTCGGGTTATACGCTAATGTGTAATGGTAGGGTGATTGTGAGATGAAATGGAGGACCTACAGTTTAACGTGGGATCCGAACCACGGTGGAGGCCGGGCATTCCTCACATTCACAAGATGTCTTGTCAGAGGTGAAGGAAGGGTTTGGTAATCAGATAAATCTGTGCGGGGACAGAGGATTGAACCCCGGACCCCCAGCACAGGAGTCTTGACACCTTACCCCTAGACCGCCAGGTCAGAGTTTGAATATTATTTGTTTTGTATTCGATATAGCTTATTTATTATATGGTCTATTAATTTTAATGAAGTTAAATAATAGTAGCGTGATTAATTTTAATATTTCCATGTTCGTATTAAAATTGTTTGACGCTTTTATTGTTTAGCTAGTCTCCACCAGGTGGATTCTTCTACCGATATTTATGGTGATGTGAAGTTTCAGTTGTGAATAAGAGATTTCGAAACAAACTTATATTGAAACGTGCTCATCGTAAACGACCATAATATCTCAATTCTTAGTTTATTGATTAAGAAAAACACTCTTAAGAGCCCGTCTCACCTCACCAATATTCCCTAACTTAGGTAGGTAATACAGCTCGAGACAGGCGTCACATCATGGTGCTAATTTTTTTTTTACTATACCTTTGAAAGTAATGGAATTAAAACCAGTAAAAAGTTTTACAATTTAAAAACTAACATTTAAAAAGTAATTATTTTTAATTTAGTAAAAAACATTATATATATTGTGATTCCGCTGTTGCCAAGTTTTTTAAACACTGCGTCTTACTACCCGTTCGGGCTATACGCTTATATAGTAATTACACTAATATGTTAAAGATGAGGAAGGTTGAATTTTGAGAAAATGTATCAGCCTTTGTGGTGGGGTATAATGCCAATAATACCTAAGTTAATACATAAACCCCAATTTGATGCGATATTTGGTTGGGTTTAATCATATATCTAATTTCCCGGTTAGTCGGATATTCATCTGTCTCTTAAGGTGCGGCCGAAGGGAGCGCAAGTATTTTTACAGTTTTTATAGAATTGAAATTTTTTGGCCAAAATAAATTAAATATTTCTCCAGTAGCCACATAGAGTTTAGTTTTCTGCACATGCTAATAATAGCAACAGATCTTGAATATCTGTTAAGGGTGTCCTGGAATTTTGTCAAAACTTTTTAAACACAATCAAAGATTGCAAACCTGTAGAATCGACAAAGAGACCTGCCAGAGGGTGGAGGTTTTTTTTTGTAATGTGTGTCTCAATAAAAGGAACAGGTAAGTGCCGTTTTTATAAATAATATTTCTTTTTACACCATAGTCCCAGATTTGTAGGTATGAGGTATTATCTCAGTAATTTTTCAAGAGAACCTTTCACAACGTCTACCATAACCCTATTTTTTTTATCTAGAGGTATTTTCGTGCTGGCTCTTGTAAATTAATCACTGTGACCTCTTAAAAGCTCATATCTTACTGCCTGTCCGGGCTGTCCTCATCAGTGCACTAGTAGAAATGTACCTGCATTTGCACGGGAGGGAAGAGATAAATCATGTAGGAAAAAACCCTCTATATTACCATCCGGGGACTCGAACCCAAGATATCCTAAACAAAACGAGACTGACGCCTTTTTTGCCGTGCCCATTTCGACGTTAAGTAGCCGTACTGTGTGCCTATATATCTGGGAGATTCTGATAAATATATTTTAACTAACGTTTTCCTTGTAACCAATTAGTAAATATATATAAGTTGGACTAGTTCTGTAGTAATACGTGTTGCTATTCTAGTTTAAGCTAGTCTGTGAGTTGTGTTGATACAATCCATTTGTGAATCAAGTTATCTTTAAATATATTAGCACCTGCATCAACGGTCAAATCTTCTATAAGCGCCACTCTTGCCATATACTGTACCGGACGATGACGGGGAGATGAGGGATCGAATCAGGGTCGAGTGGTTTTTTTTCCAAAATGTTTTACCACTCTCCCACCACACAAATTCGGGTACATTTCCTCTAAATCCAATCTTCCTTATCCCTAAAACATTAGCGTAATTAGTACCTGGATGGGTAGTAAGACGCGGTGATGAAATAATAATGATATCTTTGGCGTACTTAGAAAATTTATCGAGAGTAACTTTTGTTAATATTTGGACATGAAACCTTTTACAGTTGTCTAGAAAAGTTACATTCATTATGAATTCCGTGACATGTTTCAGGGAATAAAATAAAATAAAATAAAATAGAATAGAATAAAGCCTCTTCGCATGACTTGATACTCAGCCAATTCTATTTTCCATTCCTCAGATTGGAATCTTATATTTATGTAATATGCAAATTGTGCACAATGTGTGTTTGTTCCTAATCATGACATTAAATTACAGTGATGGAATGTAGGTTCCAGGACAAGTCGTAAATATGGTTTCAAGAGTCCTGCCAGCTTCCTCTCTCCGATACAATTTTTTTAAGACAGTATGGTACACTTGAAAAAGATGACTGAATGTTTTTTTAAGCACAGCACCCGTTCGGTCTATACGCTCGTGTAATAATTACGCTTATGGTTTTGGAGATTATTAAGGCAAACTTTATAGAAAATATACCCGCATTTGCGTGAAGAGAAAGTGGAAAACCATTTTGGGAAAAACCATCCTCAGTACACCCGACCAAGATTCGAACCTAAATCTTCCCGTCATCGGCAGTCTAGTCTACGGCAACAGTAGCGTGCTAGACCACGTGGCCATCGAAGCGGGTAACTGACTGTTACAGTAGCCCCATGGCTTCTTTGGTGCCGAGTGACAGCTTACAGCTGACAGATGACGGCTTTGAAAAGTTACCAGACCAAATTATGTATCCCTACGCCAAACCATATGATCTGCAAAAAACATGTGTTTAGCAGCTGTCACTTCGGACAGCCAAAATGTAGGTATATACCTAAATTTTGACCGTAAAAAGTGACAGCTGCTAAATATAGTTTTTTTTGCAGATCATATGGTTTGGCGTAGGGATACATAATTTGGTCTGGTAACTTTTTAAAGCCGTCATCTGTCAGCTGTAAGCTGTCACTCGGCACCAAAGAAGCCATGGGGCTACTGTAGACGGGATTAAATTGCAAAATCTACCCGCACTGATGGTCATGCAGACTGAATGTCTTTTATTTGGTTTGATGGGGAAGTTGGGTTGGGCTCTAATTGTAGCCAGGTTGAACTGAAAACAGTGTGTACTATTTACGCTAATGGGGGTACATTTAATCTAAATTCAATCGTATCCATCCCAGTGCATTTAAATGCATATAATGTTTTTAAATGTAAAAATAACACATGTACAAGGGAATCAAACCCGGGACCTTTGCATTAGTACACAAATGCTATCACTCCTGATTTATCTGGAAGTTGTCTAGTTCCCAGGGTCATTCTTCATTCATATTTTAAGGCAGAGTCTGTGATGGACGTGAGGAAATAGTCGACTACATATGAGTGATCAATTAAGATCATTAGCTATTATATAATCCAGCCATTTTTGACTCGGAAGGGCTTAGTGTTGCCATTAGTTCAATTATAACCGTACGAATGCGTATTTGTAGATTTAATTTTATTACTTAGTCGACTGAAAATTGTCAGGAGATCGAGTGGTCCATCCCTTCTTTAGACCATTCTACTACTGAAGCGGCTGATAATTTATTTTAAGATAACTTTATTAACAAACAGATTGTACAAATACAACTCACAGACTAACTTAAACTAGGATAGCTACACGTAATATTACAGAACCAGTACGACTTATAGATACTTACTAATAGAACAGTCAACCATATACTCCGGTAATTATTTTCTACTCACCCTGGTGACCACGCGGTATGATGCGTCACTCTTGTAATATACTAGACTGCAGATGATGGGGAATATCGTGGTTTGATCCTGGTCGGGTGTACCAAGGGTGTTTTTTTCCCCTAAATAGTTTCCCAATTTATCTCTCTAAGCAAATGTTGTTACACTTATTCTAAATTTATCATTACTCATACTTAACCCATTAGCGTAGTTAGTACATAGGCGTACAATCTGAATGGTTAGTAAGACGCAGTCCTACAAATATTTATTTAAAAAATACACATATTTATTTCATTCATCCCAATTTGGCTGTTGTCAAATGAAAATTGCAGAAAACCGCACTTTGGTAAGTTATCCGGTTTGAGCGTAATGTCGTTTATAATTTTCCGGTTGATCGGTACTGAGACGGGCTCTTAAAGATGCTAGCGCCCCGGGTGACAGATTTGTTTACTGCCCCGTGTGACGCGGGTATAGTTGGGACCCGGCCTGAGGCGTACAGTTGGGTAATCGATGGCTCTCCAATAGGTGGAGTTGGGCGGCTTTTACCGGGAGCCGGTCAATTAGATGCTAGAGCTGGTCGGGGTATTTATATCCAGCGATGGAAACGTAACACCTGCACCGCCTCGGGGATTTTCATCAGCCGAGAAAAACACTCAACTAATAAAATAAAAATAATACTGATACAAAAAAATAAAAATAAATACAAGAGGTGAAAAACGAGTTTTGGAGAGTCGACTAAGGTAACCGGGTGGTTTCGAACGCCCCCCCCCCCTCGCTCGGTTGCAACCGGGCCCCACAGTAAAAAAGGGGACCTAGTACCGTGGACAGGTCATGGATTTCGTGGGAATTTGACCGGTGAGGTGTTGGCAAGTTTCCCCTAGANTTTTTTTTTTTTTTTCTGTTCCCGTTATCATCGAGTTAAAATATCACATTTTATGAACATGGGGAGATAGAAAAGTGACTCGAAAAAAATGGGTAGATTTAAATATTTTCTACTCAAAATAGGAGCATATAGTAGTCATTGTTGATAAGATCATCACTTACGTCATATTAGGTTAAATGATAAGGTTTAAGTAAGTTTTATACCTGTGACGTAACGGCCGGTCAAAATAGGATTTCCCACGTTAGAATTTACCTTTTATTCAGGTTTTGAAGATATAACATTGAAACAACAACAAAAACATGTTTTAATAATTCTAAAAATAGTACTGTAGTGTCATAAAATTATATTTCTATCTGAAATAGTTTTTGAAAACGTATTATTTTTAAAAACTAATCTACAACTTACCTATTTGACCTTGTCACAAAAATGGCTTTCAGGACTCTTTCTCTCAGGATGTAGATTAAAAATAGTCCGTGATAGCATATGTCTATCTAGAATAGGAAACAAGAAAACGGTGATTTTAAAAAGCAAGTTAATGTTTTCATGACGCAAATAGTATAGTGACTGTGTAAACTCGTCAGGGGAAGAGGGGAACTGTTGTTAGTAGATAAACAGAGGCTTCGCAGGGTTAATTGCTAATTTTCTTCTCTCTTGGTATTTCATACGTTGTGATTGAGCTTATACTGCTTAGATGCGTCAAGTTAAGATGCAACCCGATTCTCAAAATAGCTCCGAAATCTCCAACTAAGCAACGTCGTTGAGACAAGATTCTAATTTCCCTGATTTATGCCACTGCATAAAGAATTTTAAAAAATATGTTAAGCTTTAGGATTATTAAAAACTTAATCTAGTATGAGAAATGGGGAAAACCCAAATGCCGGAACATTTAATCCCGAATTCCCGACAACAGTGACCTTAACCAGATCGAGTCTAGCACCTTAGACTGCTCGACTAGAAATGTGAATTAATTAATGTTCCGAATGATATTAGTTGTTTTATTTTGTGTATGAAATGTCAAAAATATCACAAGTCCATGACAGACTTTGCCTTAAACCATAATTGATGAATTATTACTCTTTGAACAAAGGATAAAATATAGATAGTTCAGTTAGAGAACAGTGGCGCGTTGAACCATAGGTACCGAGTTATATTCCCGAGTACAGTCGTCAATTTTCCTATAAATTATTTAAATTAATACCAAGCTAACGGCCATAATCCGTACAAAACTACTCTTTCAATGTATCTGAATATTATTATTATTTGCACCGCGTCTTACTACCCGTCCGGGTCATACGCACTTATGCTAATGTGTAATGGTAGGGTGATTGTGAGATGAAATGGAGGACCTACAGCTTAACGTGGGATCCGAACCATGGTGGAGGCCTGGCATTCCACACATTCACAAGTTGTGATTAATACACGTCTTGTCAGAGTTGAAGGAAGGGTTTGGTAATCAGATAAATCTGTGCCGGGACCAAGAATTGAACCCCGGACCCCCAGCACAGATGTCCGACACCTTACCCCTAGACCACCAGGTCACCTTATCTGAATAATAAAATAGGTAACCTTAAAATACGGAATATGTGGTAAGGCTCTTAAATTTCTTACAGCAGGTCGGAGTTCAACCCTAACCGGTTGTATTAATGTTTCAAGTGGTTTTATCCACGCGGGTCTCATACGTGTTTCAGAGAAGCAGTGGTTAAACTTCTCTGAACGGGGGGTTTAGGGAAAAGGGGGGGAGGGGGGATTTGACCTAATTTTTGTAGACTTTTAACTTGAGTAGGAAAACACACAGCCCTGAATTAATATATAGCGCCAGGAATATTTTTAATATCTACGAGAAATAAATAATAAATTATGGTAGGAAATGAAACCTATAAAGCTACAACCATGTTGTTCTTTCGTTTCGGTCAATAATCTCTAATATTTATTTGTCATGTGTAGAAAATACATTTATTCCTGGCACTAGAGGGCTGTATGTTTAGTGTTAATTTTACTGTCCTAAGTTGTTAGTTTGTAGGTTGTGTTAATTTGACCCAATGCGATACAAAAGTAATTACCGGTGCACAAGAACTGCGGAGAAACTCACCCGAGGTTGGTAATACCATTACACAAACTTCCGAGTAAAAGTTAAATTCATAATTACTTTGTTCAAAATGGAAAATAAAGGTGAGGTTAGGCTAGGTCAGGGGTTAGGATTTGTATGGAATTACAGATTGTTCCGAAATTCATGTGCGCCGCCTGGAAAGTATACTTTATTCTGCAATTCTAGTGCGCCGGTAATTACATCCCTAATGTCATCGAGATTATCTGACCTATTTAATCAGATTAAAAACTCAGCTCTCTCTGGCGTAGGCAGGTCAGAATCCAAGGGGAATAACCCTGGTGTTCTCGGTGTTTGAATCTCGGCCAGGTGTATTTAAGGTGCCTATCCTGAGTGGTTTTCTATCCTTCCCTCCTCAAAAATATGACGCGGTGCGAGAAAACCCAAAAACAATCCCAGTAATTTGTTGTGACAAAAAAAAAGAATAATATCTTAACACAAATTAATTTTCAGTGTATGTTTGTTCATGAGTTGTTATTCTAAACCGACTGATTATATCAACATACGAGAATTTCTATGAGCGAGAGTGAAAGGGTCTACCAATTGTGTCGGGAGGTGTATTTTAACACAAGTTCCACGCCACGGTCGACATGAGACTGATGGGCTTAGTTCCCCTCCGAAGGAAGTTGTGTTATAGATTTTAATCGCTCAAGAAAAATCCATTGAGCTTAGCTGGGTCTAAACCCACGAAAATTGGATCTCGGAGCGAGCACTTTACCCCAACGAGATCTGCAATTAGGTTATCAATACAGACTAATTAACAAACTATTCAAAATACTATAGTCAAAGTTTATACCTCGTGGATATTAATATATTACTAAGATAGTTTCTAAAAAGGTTTTTGAATATTTTCCAATAGTAAATATGTCGAGTCTTAGTTTAATTTTTATAATGGTTTATTTTAATATAAATTGAATGCTAGATTAAATAAAATAATACTCGCTTTCTTTACTTTGGAGAGGGAATGGTAAGTCCTTGTTTAAAAAACGAATGCAGCAGATTGGGTTTGAGCGCCGGACTTCCAAAAAAAGGCACACATACCAAAATTGTGCCCAGAAATTTCTTTTGATAGTATTTTATTCGAAATTCTACTTACTTGCTTGATAAACTATTCAGTAGGAGATTAATTTATTTGATCTTTTTAACCTAACATTTAAGCTACTGTATTTTGTTTGATCAATTATTATTTGCTCTCAGCACCGCTAAAACCCACCTTCTCTTAGCCCCCAAATAATTAAAACTGAAGATAGTTTAAAAATAAAGTGACCCCCCTCCCCCTAACCCTAATGTACAGTTTGATTTTTATGGAAAGAACCTTTTAGAAAATATATAGGATATCAAAAGTAACAGCTACAGATTATATGACTTGACGTTGACAGCCTAAAAGTAGATACAGTAACATTTTTAGTAGTCAGATAAGGCCCCTGTTATGAAAATTGGACTGTAAGTTAAACCAAAAATGTTATTGGAAGCTAATCTAATTCACACTTTTTTTTTTTGTAAATTATAAGTTAGTAGGAAAATATAATTTGTAAAATAAACATTTTCAACTGTAAAATTTATTTATTGGTGTAAGTTTTTGTTTATCAATCCTTATATTATAAAATGTCTTATCATACATATACATTGTATTTACAAATTGTACAGCCTTACCAATAAAAACTACCATATACACAATATATATCTAACTTTTTCGGCAAGCTCAGCACTATTTTATACAATATGAGCGAATAGAGAGAAAATAAATATGAAGTCAGCCTCATCCGAAAACAAAATAATTATTTGAAGCTTATGAGGGCAATAATAAAAGGAATATTGATACAGAGTTTGATTTTTTTAAATATAGCATTATGTATGCATTACAGACAATCTCTCAAAGCGTTTCACATCATTAGTCTTTAAAAGGGAACATCCGGTAATTTAGAAGTATATTTGATGTAATTTAAAAAAAAATCTTTGGGTACAGCTCCGTCAGAAAAAAAAGAGGCCGACCCTTTTAAGTCTAGGTTCCACTTTAATAGGATATGGCGTACTATTTGTAAATGGGCTTGTAAAAATTAGCTTATAACTTTAATTCATAACAAACATAAGCTATATTTTTAAAAGATAAAATTAATATCTTCATATTTAATATGTATACAAATAAATTACATTTTGTATTATTTATGAAGGCTGGTTTTTTTTTCTTCAAAAATTTCACTTTTTATTTTATTTTCATCACAAACTAAATTCCTTGGTTAACTGATGTTACCTATTAAAAAATAATCGTTGAAAATGAGAAACGTGTCAACAATTTTACAACCATAGATATAGCTTTATCTTACAAATGGACATTTAAGGCATTTTTTTAGAAAATACAATATTTGTTTCTTTTGTAAGCTTTGATAACATTTTACTATGTATGCTATTAGTGTTATTTTAAAGGTGTTGATAATATATATTAAAAGTGACAGCTCCAAATGACATGACCTGTATGAATATGTTAAAGTAGATTTAGAATTTTTTTTTCTAGCAGGCCGATATATCCATTTGAAAGAAAATTGGGGTATACAGCAATGGGTTTGTTTTAACAAAGTGTTTATTTCATTATGTTTATAATTTTGGTAAAGTGGTTACTCTGACATCTGTTTACAGCTGTTTTAATTTATCAAATAGGAATTTAAGACAAAAACAAGAAACTTAAAAAAAAAATTGTTTAAAAATTGGAACTTTATTTGGTTTTTATTTAACTTAAAATCTTAACTAGGCCTATAATGAATTCAAAATATGTTATTATTAAATTTTTTGCTAGCAAATAATAATTTAATGCAAATAAAACTAAAAAATATTTGACTCAATAAAACAACACATACCCCTGGTTTCTTTGTTAAAAACGCAAATCAATTTATTGTAGTTACAAAAGTTCAATTTTCTTTCAAAATGTTTCGAATATTACAAAATAACAAAACAATCTACATTATTTAGTAATATATTAATACATCATTGCTGGCAACTCATTTATTTTTAATTATCTAGCTCTAAAAAAACCCTGTCATCTTGTTATTTTATTGTTGTGAGATAAACAACATGGCGTCTATCGAAATATTCCAAGGCCACATGGAGCATAGTAATACTTGGGATCAAACATAATATGACCGGTTTTTATTCTTAGAAATTAAAATACCTTGACACTGGTTAGGGCGCAGAAACGAACTATGTCCCTTAGTAGGCTTCCGCAAAGGTCGGTAATATTGTTAGGAGGGCATTTTGTACTCGTTACGTTGACGGCAAAAGATTTCAGTACAACTATATTTGAATTTTTTTTTTGCGCTGTGTTGTTTACATAACAGTACTTACTTGAAAAAAAAAAATTAATGGCATTCCAATTTTTGCTTCTTAAAATTAACTTTCCACATTATGTTTCAATATATTATAAAGTTAAGTCACTAAGAACCGATACTATCATAATTGTGCACGCAGAAAACAAAACAAAAACAGGAAGTGTTTTTTTTAAACAATACATTCTCAAAGGCCATACATCGTAGCTAGTTAGCATTGTTTGTGTTTAGCAAAGATAAGGCTCTTAGCATTAAAAAAACCCTAACATATTGTTAACTTCAAATTTCTTAAACCTTCTGTGCACCCGCGTCACACGAAGATTAAAACCATACTGGCCGGGACTCGAAAGAAAGACTTTTAGAGGTGATTGGTGGGTAGATGGAAGCATCAAAGCTCTCGAAGACCACCATCAATACATTGTTGTTTGATCTGCCCCCCCCCCCTACATACCTGTGTAAAGTAGACTTGCCAAGACCGTGTTGTTTGATATCTCCCCCCTATGAACCTGTGTGAAGTAGACTTGCCAAGACCTTGTTGTTTGATATCTCCCCCCTATGAACCTGTGTGAAGTTAGACTTACCAAGACCTTGTTGTTTGATATCTCCCCCCTATGAACCTGTGTGAAGTAGACTTACCAAGACCGTGTTGTTTGATATCACCCCCCTATGAACCTGTGTGAAGTAGACTTACCAATACCTTGTTGTTTGATATCTCCCCCCTATGGACCTGTGTGAAGTAGACTTACCAAGACCTTGTTTGATATCTCCCCCCTATGAACCTGTGTGAAGTAGACTTACCAAGACCGTGTTGTTTGATATCTCCCCCCTATGAACCTGTGTGAAGTAGACTTACCAAGACCTTGTTGTTTGATATCTCCCCCCTATGAACCTGTGTGAAGTAGACTTACCAAGACCTTGTTGTTTGATATCTCCCCCCTATGAACCTGTGTGAAGTAGACTTACCAAGACCTTGTTGTTTGATATCTCCCCCCTATGAACCTGTGTGAAGTAGACTTACCAAGACCTTGTTGTTTGATATCTCCCCCCTATGAACCTGTGTGAAGTAGACTTACCAAGACCTTGTTGTTTGATATCTCCCCCCTATGAACCTGTGTGAAGTAGACTTACCAAGACCTTGTTGTTTGATATCTCCCCCCTATGAACCTGTGTGAAGTAGACTTACCAAGACCTTGTTGTTTGATATCTCCCCCCTATGAACCTGTGTGAAGTAGACTTACCAAGACCTTGTTGTTTGATATCTCCCCCCTATGAACCTGTGTGAAGTAGACTTACCAAGACCTTGTTGTTTGATATCTCCCCCCTATGAACCTGTGTGAAGTAGACTTACCAAGACCTTGTTGTTTGATATCTCCCCCCTATGAACCTGTGTGAAGTAGACTTACCAAGACCTTGTTGTTTGATATCTCCCCCCTATGAACCTGTGTGAAGTAGACTTACCAAGACCTTGTTGTTTGATATCTCCCCCCTATGAACCTGTGTGAAGTAGACTTACCAAGACCTTGTTGTTTGATATCTCCCCCCTATGAACCTGTGTGAAGTAGACTTACCAAGACCTTGTTGTTTGATATCTCCCCCCTATGAACCTGTGTGAAGTAGACTTACCAAGACCTTGTTGTTTGATATCTCCCCCCTATGAACCTGTGTGAAGTAGACTTACCAAGACCTTGTTGTTTGATATCTCCCCCCTATGAACCTGTGTGAAGTAGACTTACCAAGACCTTGTTGTTTGATATCTCCCCCCTATGGACCTGTGTGAAGTAGACTTACCAAGACCTTGTTGTTTGATATCTCCCCCCTATGAACCTGTGTGAAGTAGACTTACCAAGACCTTGTTGTTTGATATCTCCCCCCTATGAACCTGTGTGAAGTAGACTTACCAAGACCTTGTTGTTTGATATCTCCCCCCTATGAACATGTGTGAAGTAGACTTACCAAGACCTTGTTGTTTGATATCTCCCCTCTACGAACCTGTGTGAAGTAGACTTACAAAGACCTTGTATGATATCTCCCCCCTATGAACCTACTTGAAGGAGACCTGCCAAGGCCTTTGCAAACATTCACAAATGTTTTATTAATGAGGCCTGATGATACTGATCGTTCCTCAAGAGCACTGCGCTTCATATGATGCCCGACCATATATATTTATATAATTATATGGCTTGATTCAAGGTGGCGTCAACTGTGTCCAACTTTTTTCTTTGATCTATCACTCCTCCATGCCATACAAATTAAAAAGACTTAGGTAAGAGAGAGAGAGGTCATAGATGTGCTAGCCTATATCATGTTGGTCCTTAGCAATGTAAAGATAATGGAAAGGTAGTACTACTTGAAGGAAATTGCTTACGTCATTGCTTACGTCACTCAGTACACAGCAGCTATATTTTAATAAGAAGACAGCCAAACATACACATTAAAAAAAAAGTAGTACGAGTAATTACTTTAGTTGAAAATTGGTGTTTATTTTAAATGTGTTTTTATTGTTTAAGGTTCTAAAATGTGACCTGATTTTAACAAACTATTTTTTGTCTTCCATATAGCATTGTGTATGTGTACTGAGTGACTTCACACGCTCAGCCAATCAGATGTATTTATACATCTGGCGCTATCTTATAGTCTCTTTACATTAGTCCTTTATGCCACATGTGGCAATTTGAAGGTGGGGTGGTATTCAGAGTTCACTAAAAGTGTGTTCCTTAGTCTCTCAAGATCGTTAAAAGTAGCAATAGATAAAAATATACTGGCCTGTCAAAATCAATAATAGGTCTATTAATATATTATGTATATCTGATAGTTTTAATTTACTCTATTTGTAGGTTTAAAAAAATGTACCAACCGATCCCAAATATTACTGTAATGTATTTCGTTGTGTTTTAATTGGGAACTTTGAGGCCTACATTTTTCTGATATGTTTATAGGCTTTGCCCTTCCATCTCCCTTTAAATGTTGATTAAATTTAATCTATTTCTAAATGATATTTTAAATAATATGATAGGTTTGCTTAGAATGAGAGTTTGTTTAAATTTAATTGAGTTCATTTTTATTTTAAATTTTGTATATACTGTATCTGGTTATTTATGACATTTTCTTGAAAAATGTTTTACTCAAATAAAAATGTAGAAGTTTTAATGTAGCCCCTAGCTGTAATTAATATCGGTTCTTAACAGCCAGAAATTAAAAAGATAATCCTTAAAAACAATTGAAAAATCAGAAGTCACACAAAAGACTAGATGTGGTAGAATCAAGCTCTACCAACTTTTATTCTAAAAGTATTTATTAATAATGATGTGCGGTAACTAATAAACTACCTATGTAGCTCTAAAATACATGATCATAGATTTTTTTTATTATTAATAATAATTAATGTGAGTTCCACTTTGTTAAATATATGCAAACCTACAAACAACTATTCGCAAAATCGTAGCCTCTTTTGCTATATAAAACCCAACTCGTTTTGAGTTCACGAAGCATGGAATATAAATAACAATAGTTTTTTTTTCTTTAGATGTATTAACATATGGAATGCAATAAAACTACCACATTCTCTTGGATGTATTCCAAGTTGATTTTTTTTCCCCCTACCAATATGGTGGTTGTATGATTTTTGCTCAGAATGAATTGCTAACTCTTTCAAGAGATAACTCTTATAATATAAAGAAAGTAGTTGCCAAATATAACCTGTTATATAGTTTAACTCGTGTACACTCAGTTTCGTGAAAATTCTGTTAGTGATCTCACAGTACTAGAAATTAACAAGATTATATGAGAAAATATATAATCTACATAAAAAAATAATTTTAAGATAGCTCTATCTTTATCAGAGTTATAATAGCAAACGAAATATACAGTTATGCTCAAATGGGACCTGAATTTCCCGAATTTCTATTACTCCAGCATGTCAATATCCAATCATTATAACAAATTTGTATTCCACTATTTAAATTTATATTTCTATATAAATGTACAAAAACAAGGTAGTTCATATTTTAAACAAATGTTATTGGTTGATTTTATTCATCCATAAGTGAACGATAGTTTTTAAAAATTGTTGAGGTAATTTAAAATTTGTGTCTCACATTTAAAAAATAAAAGTGTAAGGACTTTTTTTTTGTTCTAATAGCAAAAAATGAGCTTTTTCAGTGTCATCAAAATCCATCCTTACCAACCCGAACTTAAAATTAATGTCGACCACATTTTCACGATACAGACTATACACAGGGACAATATTAGCGGCTAACTTATACTGAGATTCGCAGTAGAAAACTACAAGACAAAATCAACTACTTTGAAAACTAAAAAAGCCCTCTATACTTTGCTACCATTTTGATTAGGAATTCATCCACATGTCTTCCGAGCTAAGGAGATAGTTTTAGTGTATAAAAATAGAGATCTGAAATACAGGACTTAACAAGTAAAACTAGAATACATTGGCATTATTTTAAAAATGGAATGGCCTTTAAAAAAATGTTTACCATCAACTAAAGAAGATGTAGCAGGGTTGCTTCACTTTTGGTTGAAACATATTTTTTATTCTCAGGATTTTAGCAGACCTTACACATTTCCAGAGGGTCTTGTTTGCAAAGATATTGTGCAATTGTTAAAAAAAAACTGTCTCGTATTGCCACTCTATAGGACACAGCATCTTTGCAACGAAATGTGAGACACCATTGATTGTCCCATAAGCATCTAGCATGGGCAACAGTGTGTTTCTAAACAAAGCTTGCATGTGTTAAGCTCATTGCAGCCCAGCTCATGCATGCTTAACCCTCAATATTATCACCAGTGGGGATGATCAAACCTTATCTCCAATCTTTAGAATTCGCTGATAACCACCGATGTTATACAAGCACCTTTTGACACACATTTGCAAGAGTTGTTCCAATCAGCCCATTTAAAATCTGCTATAAAACACTATAATGTAAATCAGAACGTACCTCCCACTTATTAATATGAATCACCATCATGGTCACTATACGGTAACCATTTAAAGGTTAGGTCACGTATTCACTTGTATAACGGGAGTCACGTCGTCTCGCAAGGCAAGCGTTGACGATCACAACTCATTCACTTGCCTAAAGGGATTCGCGTCATCTTGTAAGGCAAACACCGAGGTTCATGACGCATACACTTGCCTAAAGGGATTCGCGTCGTCTCACAAGGCAAGCGTTGACGATCACAACGCATTCACTTGCCTAAAGAGATTCGCGTTATCTTGTAAGGCAAACACCGAGGTTCATGGCGCATTCACTTGCCTATAGGGATTCGCGTAATCTTGTAAGGCAAACACCGAGGTTAATGACGCATTCACTTGCCTAAAGGGATTCACATCATCTTGTAAGCCAAACACCAAGGTTCATGACGCATTCACTTGCCTAAAGAGATTCGCGTTATCTTGTAAGGCAAACACCGAGGTTCATGACGCATTCACTTGCCTAAAGGGATTCGCGTCATCTTGAAAGGCAAACACCAAGGTTCATGGCGCATTCACTTGTCTAACGGGATTTGCGTCGTCTCGTAAAACTAGCACTGACATTCACAAAAGTTCGCAAATTTTATTTAAAGACCTGCGTGTGGGATTGTTCAAACACTTGTATTTGTCGAGACGGTGTCTGTAAGATTCGCGGAATTGTCTAGTGGCAACAGCTACGTTTCTGACACAACATATCGCGCACTGCAAGCAAAATGACCGTCTACCGACAGCCGCAGCCGAGCACCGCCATCTCCTGGTAGTTCTTGAGAACGACCTTCTCGTTGTCGTCCAGGTAGAGCATGGAGATGGGGATGAGCTCAGTGGGAACGCAACACGCCTTGGGCGCCATCGAGGGCTTCATGGAGTTGACGAGCGTCTGGACGATGGCGTGGTTCGTGGAATTGTGGTGATCAGACAAAGGGAACGGGCAGTCACCGTGACAGTAGAAAGCCTCGTATCCCGGCGGGGCCACTATCCAGTCGTTCCAGCCCACGTCGGCAAAGTCCACGTAGAGCGAGTGTCTCCGGCAGTGCTCCCTTTCCTTGGTACGGTGTTTCCGCTCGTAAGTCGCCCTCTTGTAGCGACGGGACATGTCTTCCGCGCTGCTCCAAGAGTTCTTGCCTGAGACAAACAACAAGGTAATTAGGGATTTGAGATCAATGAGCCAAGGGAAGTTAACAGACATCAACCGAGATAGTGTTGGAAAAACCCCTTTAGCCATAGTTAGATATTGTAAACTATATAAATAAGAGCACAATCAAATTACAAGCAAAAGTAATTTGATTTAAGGACCATTTGGTTTTGGTAGAAACTGTAAAAAATGTATGTCCTGCTGTGGGCTTGTTATGTGAAGATAACTGAGATAAAACAAATAAGCTTTGACTGTCTTAAACCACGACACATGCAAACTCTGGATCACCCCCTACCCGCCCCCTTTTAATAGCAAAATAAGTCTAAGCTCCGTCTGCACTCGAGCTAGTCTCTGAAAGACAGTTGGTTTGTATGTCAATGCCTTGTGGTCATCAACCACCACCAAGGTCTTGTGTAAATATACACATCTGACCAATGAATATTATAAACATGGAACATTATCTTATTTTGTAAACAGAGGGTACTCTCGAGATCTCTGATCCTCACCGTCGTCCGTGTAGGCGAACAGCACCGGCTGCTGAGAGGCCCACTGCTCCTCCGTCTCCTCCGCGGACCTTCGTAACCTGACGTGCCTGTGCAGGTCGCGGCCTTGTGTTGTCGGCCGCACCTCCACCAGCAGCCCGTGGTTCCCTCGGGGATTCTCCAGCCACCTCCTCACGGCGGGCACCACGTCCAGCAACACCGCGTCACCTTCCCGCGCCTTGACCACGCGCGAGTCGATCAGTCTCAGGATCGCCGCTCTCCCCCCTCGGACCCCGGGCCGGACGATGTCGTGCACCAGGATCTGCTGTCTCTGTTTCTGTAGGTCTTTGGATACGGGGACCCGTGACAGCTGCAGTTCAGCCGCTTTCAACTTCTCGCCCCGGGGGATGCTCCTTTAGGTCGAAACTCAGCCGGAACCGATGGGGAGAAGAGAAGTTATCGTCCACCCTGCTCTCTGTAACAAATAACATAATATGTAAGTCCCTAATAATAATAATTTGATTGCTTTTGAGTTCCTAGTTGTTGAACGAAGAGGCAGAGGACAGGATGCATTGGCGGTTTATGTTCAATGACAAAATGAATGAACCTGTCGTAAGAAAGAACACCCAATAAAAATTATAATACATATATTTAAATTATATTAGTTGTATTTAAAAATAAATATCTTGTCAAAAATATAAATACGTACTGTGATTATTTATTTTGTTAAATAAATTATTATTATTATTATTATTATTATTATTATTAACGCCACGTCTTACTACCCGTTTGGGTTATACGCACTTACGCTAATGTGTAATGGTAGGGTGATTGTGAGATGAAATGGAGGACCTACAGTTTAACGTGGAATCTGAACCACGGTGGAGGCCTGGCATTCCTCACATTCACAAGATGTCTTGTCAGAGGTGAAGGAAGGGTTTGGTAATCAAATAAATCTTTGCCGGGACCGAGGATTGAACCCCGTCCACCAGCATAGAAGTCTGGCACCTTACCCCTAGACCGCTAGGTCACCAATAAATTATTAAATTAAACTAACGAAAATAATCATGATAAATCATAGTTCGATATACTTTTTTTTCTGTCCCAAATTGGCGTGGGTAGGAAGGAAATGGTCAGCCTATTCTAGTCTCATCCCTTCACTGGGGCGCCTTCGCTCATGAATCATTAACGAGGTAAGTTGAAAGTATCAGTTACTTTCATTCAAATTATCATCGTTATCTTCCCAGAGATGTTACGTGTGATATAGCTCCTGATGACCTTGTCACATACCACATCTCCTGGTTGTCGCTGTTTATAACGGGACATTCGTCGAGAGTGACGGGACCTTGACTTTCAACACAGGGCAAGGATTCATTAGGGCCAAGGTTCTTGACTAAAGAGTCGTGGAAGGGGGAGGGGGATAAGATGTTAGCCCCCATGAACCAACCCGAAACATTCCATCTCATTTTGCACAGACTTAGAATAGTGCTGTGCCTAATATTAGGTTGGGCAGGTTTCGGTTATGATCGTGCTGTGTCATATATTAGGTTAGGTCCGGTTAGGTTAGGATTGTGTTGTGTCATATGTTCTGTTAGGCTAGGATTGTGTTGTGTCATATGTTCTGTTAGGCTAGGATTGTGTTGTGTCATATGTTCTGTTAGGTTAGGATTGTGTTGTGTCATACTATTCATCACTTGCAGTCTGTTTCACCTAAAGAAAACCATCGACATCCACTCTTAGTGCGACGGCACAGGAGCTGGGGTCGAATTAGTGTATCAACATGGGGCAGAACTCTCAAACACTCTTTAACAGGGGCGAGTTTGTATGCAACCGAGGAAGGAGGAAGCCGTACAGTGAATCATATTTTTGTATTATACTTTCTGAATTTGTTTTATTCCCCTTCTCTTATTCACACACACACACACACACACACACACACTTTCTTTTTGCCTACTAGGCACTGTATATTTAGACTTGAGCTCTAAGCCTATCACAAGAAATCAACGCTGTCAATCTGCACTAGTAGAAACAATCTCAGCTTTGTCCGCGTTTTACTTTCTCATTAGCCCAGTCAGCTTTGTCCGCGTTTTACTTTCTCATTAGCCCACTCAACTTTGTCTGCGTTTTACTTTCTCATTAGCCCAGTCAACTTTGTCCGCGTTTTACTTTCTCATTAGCCCAGTCAGCTTTGTCCGCGTTTTACTTTCTCATTAGTCCACTCAACTTTGTCCACGTTTTACTTTCTCATTAGCCCACTCAACTTTGTCCGCGTTTTACTTTTTCATTAGCCCACTCAGCTTTGTCCGCGTTTTACTTTCTCATTAGCCCACTCAACTTTGTCTGCGTTTTACTTTCTCATTAGCCCACTCAACTTTGTCCGCGCTTTACTTTCTAAATGGCCAACTCAGCTTTGTCCGCGTTTTACTTTCTCATTAGCCCAGTCAGCTTTGTCCGCGTTTTACTTTCTCATTAGCCCAGTCAGTGGTTGTCAATATTTTTACGGTTGGGTACCACCTTATTCGTAAACACTTGTCTTAAGTATAAAACCCTTCTTTCTTGCTATACTCGTTTTAAAAACAGCTAATTACTTGATTTAGTATGAAAGTGTTGTTTTTTACAAATAAATGTTCAAACATTATCTGTTAAATTTTTACATTTCCAGCTACAAAAAAAGCTATACATATATTCTAGCTATGTAAAAACTTTTACAAACTTTACATGCCTCTTAGTTAAAGTAACTTAGCCATAAAAATATAGAAAGAAAACATTGAGTAGAATACAAAATTCACATTTTAATGAAAATAAATAAAACATATTACGCGCGATAGCTATTGAGAGATCCGGACTTGTTTCAAATAATATAGTTCTTTTTTTATATTAGGTTAACATTAGATTAACTTGGAGCGAAAAGTAAAAAGCTTCCATTATTAAAATATACTCACGTACCCTTGGGGGCAAGGTGAAAGGTAAATTTTAAGGATATGCGCCAGAAATCGCCTAAAGAACGGCTATTTGAAACCACTATAGGGGGAAAAAAACTCTTCAAGCTACTTGTGGTGATGGGAACTATGTCCATAATTTTCAGACCAAAACAAGTTCTTCACCTACTTAAAAATAAGTAGAGAAAAAAAGTATTAAAGTAATCATATCAAGAAGTTCGCTAAGTGCAAAATAAGGAGAATTTGTGTAGCTGCAAAGTAAAATAAAATTTAAGGCTATACGGGGGAGGGGGGGCGGAGAAGGAAACTCACACTACACACAGTTTCCAGGACAAATTTTATATCTCAAACACCAAAGGGACCGCAACAACTATTTTATTTTTAAAATTGATTTCAAATGACCAGGAGATCAAAGCTTGAATCTCGTTTGGGTGTTTTAAAGGGGGGTTATTATAAAACTGTTTTCCAATCTCCCTCCACACAAATGTGAATACCATTCATATATCAATATACCAATATATATATATATATATATATAACTTTTCTAATCCCTAAAACCATTAGCGTAATTAACACATAAGTATATAGCCCGACTGGGTAGTAAGTCACGGTGATAAAAAAAAATTCAAATATGACAAATACCTCTTTTAACGGTAATCTAAAGTGCATCTAAAATGTATCTTGATTGTCTAACAGATGGCAGCACTAACTCAGTTTTATATATATATATATCCAAAATCCCGTGACTTTATGCATAACTTTTATATAATATATAAAGTCACAGGAGTCAGACATTTTAAATTGTGTATGTACGAACATAATTCTTGAACAACTTACAAGGAATGATGTATAGTCTAGTTTGCTCTTTACTTTCACATCACATCAACAACATGGGGCCATACCTTATAATACGCCTCACTGAGTCCGTTTGACACAACATTTCAAAACTGATGAGAAATGGAATTTTTCCATCACATTTCTTACAAAGTTCTCCCC